>MU759249.1:40873-58762 GCA_026770625.1 Nicotiana glauca | reverse complement strand
TTACAGCTCATAAGAGCATTAAGACCCGTTAATTAACCATTTTTTCCATCAACTCCACTACCATATGTTTTGTTCCCCATTAACCCTTGTCTTTTCTTTATTTAATTCAAAAGTTATGGGTGAGTTTGTTTAATCAATCCCTTTACCTCTTCATTATGCTTTGTTCCCCACTATGTATTAAACAATGCCTTATTTTAATATTATTAGTGCTTAGTGGAAAGAACACTCAACATAAATAATTCTTCAAATTGTCATTCCCATATTACCCCTGAAGTTAGTAAAATTACTATCCTACCCCCATCCCTTCAATCTGTACCAAAATTAATCAACTGACCAAAATTGATTCTTAATTAAGCACCAAATTATTACAGCTATAACCAAATTCCTAATTAAATTCAACAATTAACCTTAATGAACAACCTCCTAATCAACAACATTTAAAAATTACTTCAACAGAGTTAAATTCACATCAGAAAAACAGTATCAAAATGAAGATCAAGGACTCCATGATTCTGAGTAAATCACAATACTAAATTAAGCTAAACAAAGTGAATGAAACACTGTGATATACTTGACGACAATAAACTGAACTTATACGCAAACTGATGAACGACAAGGAGCAAGGAACCAAACATTACATAAAAATGAAGCAATTCGAACCAGTAAACAATCATAAGATGTTATCACATAATCGACAAGTAAAAGAGGAGAAAAACAAACAAATAGATCAAACATATATACTGATTTCGGATTCAAAAAAAATCGAACAAATTGAAACACGGACAAAAGAAATGAAACTTGAACCGACTGAGCAGATTGGAACAACGACGAACTCGTACGGAAACAAAATCTATCTGGTCAGCGATCGTTTTCAAATGAATGACGAGCAGTGAACAACGGAAGATGATGACTAACGACGACGACGAACAAACTGACTAACGAACACGCTAGCGAAAGCTGCTAGTTTTTAGAGCTTCTTTGTTAAGCTTCTTTGCTCGTTAATGGTTGCTTGTTTAGGCTGCTGGTTCAGAGAAAACGTGAAGGGGACTGGGTGGTTTGTTGGTTGAGTTTCGCTTGAGGAAGAAGAAGCAGTAGCAGCCGGAGATGGTCGTCCATGGCTGGAATGAGGCTGTTTCGTCGAGCTGGCGACGATGTTGATGGGGAAGGCTGTTGTTGGCTGGTCGTTTGAGTGGTCGTTTGGTGGTTATGGGAGTGGTTGTTCGCGGTGGTGCTGGGCGTGGGCAGACTGCTTGCGTGTGTTGGGTGGTGGCTGCTTGGTTCGTGGATAGTGGTGGGCTGGGGCTGGAGGTCGTTTGGTTGCTGGTCGACGGGGATGGCTGGAGGTTTTTGAGGTGGTCTTTTGGACGCCAGAACACTGGTTGTTATGGCTGCTGGTGGTTGTAGGGTGGTTTGAAGAAGAAGAGATGAAGGGGGCGGGTGTTTTTAGGTTTAGGGTTTGTTTGATTAGGGTGTGTAATGGAAAAATGAGAGGGGGGTTTGGTTATGTGCTGGGGTGGGTCAGGTCGACTCGATGAGTTTTGAGTTGGGTTTGTGAGACACTTGGACCTAGTTTGTTTATTTTGAAAGATGGCCCAATCCGAATTTCCCTCTTGCTATTTTTTGTTCTCTTTTCATTTATTTGCTCCAAAATTAAACTTAAAAATCCTAAATTAAATTAATAAAACCAAAATTAATCTTAAAATACTAATCAACTCCTAATAATAATTATCACACAAAATTAGACATCAATTAAAATAAAATCGTACAATTTGGACATTAAATGCTAAAAATACAAAAATAGCATTATTTTTTGTGATTTTTTCATTTTTGTAAAGCAAACTTAGTTACTCCTAATTGTAAATTAAATCCTACATGCTAATGCGATATATTTTTGTATTTTCATTAATTTAAACAAACAAACGCGCACAGATAAATACAAAAAATAAAAGAAAAATAACACAAAATCCGCAAAATCACACACAACCCAAAACTATTTTATTTTGAATTTTTGGGAGTAATTCTCATATAGTGCAAAAATTACGTGCTTACACACATGATGCAAACAAACGTCCTACTAGGGATCCGGCATGAATTTTTGTTCTTCTAGGTTTAAACCCTAGGTTTATTGATCTAGACCTGGCTTACCTGAGCGGACAACTCGAGCCGAGGGGGAGGCAGCGTACCGGGGATACAGAAGCTCCGCCGGCTTTGCAACTTATCCAAACCTCGTTCTAAATTGGGAAAGACTCTAAATAGAAAAAAAGCAACACGAAGTTCACCCTTCTCCATGATGTAGAAGACTCAGAGAGAGGAAGGGATTCGTGACAGTTTTTATATACAATTTCAACAAATATCAAGGCGGTAAAACATTTAGCACATATAGCATGGAACATGTAAAAAATTAGATAAAGCCAAATACAATAATTATACTAAGCTTGAATTCTTTGAACCCTGAACCGGAATTATGAGTTTGAATCCCCAGCAGAGTCGCCAGAGCTGTCACACCTCCTTTTTTACACACCTACCTCGAAGGATAAATGTATAAGGGAGTTTTTCCGTTTAAAGTGACATTATTCGAAATGGGATTATTTATTTATTTTTAAGAGTCGCCACTTGGGATAGGATTGGCTTTTGGTGTCCCAAGTCACCGGTTTAATTAAATCCCAAATCGAGGAAAATTGTTGACTTCCAAATTGGAGTCTGCGAACCAGAAATTCTGTGTAAGGAATTCTGTTGACCCGAGGGAAGGTATTAGGCACCCTCGGATCCCGTGGTTCTAGCACGGTCGCTTAAATTATTATAAATGGCTAAAATCTAATTTTTATACATGCTCCAACCTATAGTACAATTTTATAATTATTTACCGCTTTTTATCAATTATAATTTTTATTTACGAAAGTGAACGTCGTTTAAGAACGTATTTTCGGATCACGTCACATGAAATGCACTCGGATCCTCGACACATTCTTATTCAACATTTTTGGATTTGGGTCGCATGAAATGCACACCCAAATTTAGGAATGTAAATTTATTAAAAACACGCCTAATAGAGTCTAACGTATTATAATCTTTTGGGAGGGTCGTGAAATTCACTAAACGACCCTTCCCGATTTTCTAAATATTTTTAAGCCTTTATTGAGGGCCCCACAATTTTGTATTTTTATTGGGCGAGGCTCGTCTCATTTTATTTTAAAAGAATAAACCTAAAAGTAATTATATTTTCTAATTTTTGTTTTGTCTCTAAAAGAAAAGAGAATATCCTAATTGATTATTAGAATTCGGGTTTTTAGGTTCAAGTCCGGGCCCAAACAAAAGGAAGAACCTTCTAATTTGGACCCGCTACCTAACTCAAAACCCAAACTTATGTTAAAACTAATGGAGCAATTGCGATTTATTAACAATGGTCTCAAAGGACATTCACTTGCCTTAGGCAGAAATACCTCAAACTGGGCCTGAATTTGGCCCAATTTCTCACCGGCCAGCTGCGTAGGTACATGGGGATCGAATCCCTGGAGACGCTGTGACTCCTACCACAACAAAGTCGCAGAAACAACAATGGGGCCCATATGACCAATGCTTACTACTATTTTAAACATGAACTCCATAATTTTAATCAAATTATTATACCAATCAATTATCATAAGCCAATAATTTTAACGAGTTGGTTTAGTGTAAGTGGACCTTGTTTTATCTACTGATTTCAAACAATTGTTAAAATGCAATAGAAATACAAATTGAAAATCCAAATCGAGTTCCTTAATTCACGTGATTCAAATTAGCAATTCTAGGAAATTCTCATCAACTCACTCAATTTAAAATTAATTGAACATTAGCTTGATTCAGTCATACGCCTACTCTATGCATTACGACATCAGTGGTGTCACTACACATCACATACAAATCAACTACAACTATCCAAACCCCAAACAAACAACTACTCCAAATCAACTACAACTATTACAAGAGTTCAGTTATACTTTATGCAATTATAGGATTCATAATTTAACAACTAACTAATTCACATTCAATGTTCAGTTTAGTACAAACCAGTCAGTCTAATTAACAGTCCAGAAAATATATGAAAAAATGAACTGAACCTAATACAAAGCATTCATTACAGTTGGACAAACATGTATCAGGAGACGGATGAACATTTCATTTCATTTCAAACTTCAAAGCTACATCGAGCTGAATTCAGATGTGTACCTGGAGTTTGGTTCAAATAAGAAGCAGAAGAGGAGTCAGCAACAATAACAACAGTAACCAGAAATCAACCAGTGAGAATAAATCCGAAATCAACCCATAATAGCTCTAGAACAGCCCAAGAAACAATCAGAACTTAACGAAGTCCATGAAAATCAGATAAACTTGCTTGAAACCAAATTAAGACTCGAAATCCAATCCAGATAAAGCTTAAGCAGCTAAAACAACCAGAAATTTAACTAGGGAAGTGTAGATCAAACAGCTAAATAGTGAAAATCAACCAGAATTTAGATGGAACAGTATTTTTGGTTTTTTCTATTGTTTTTGTGTTTGTTTTTGGATTTTTTGGAGATTTTCTATTGTTTTTGTTTTTTTTTAGATTTGAATTTCAAAGTCAGATCTAAAATGAAAAGAAAAGAAGACTTTTGAGTGATTTTTTTGATGGCTAAAAGGGGCTGGGAATACTCAGGGCATGTAAACTTGTAAAAGAAGGCATTAGGGGTGCCTTTTATAGGCCAAGATTGGGGCAGAATGTTCTGGAAACATTTCCCTCTTTTTCCCCTTTTTTATTTCAGAAATTGGCTATTAGACCCTATCTTTATGACTTGTTACCCAAGTTACTGCATAAAAATGCATAAAACTTACACTAAGATCCCCTTCTAGAAGGCCCTAGGGTATTCTTTTAGCTATGATAAACCTAAACTACCCTTACCCTTACTTTGAAATTACTATTCCTAAAGAAACTACCCTTTTTATGCCTAAAATGCCCTTCTAATAGTCTGAAATTTACAGCCCAATGCTAACTACACCAAACCCCTTACCCCTGTTAAAAATTAACTGAAGTTAATCCTAATGAGTCTAAACCAGCTATAACCAATCAACACAACTAAAATTTAATCCTAACTCACCTAAATGCTTCAATTAGTACTATCATTAGACCAAAGTAAACAGCAATTAAACGAAAGAAACAAACTAATAATTGACAAACAATACTGAAATTATAAAACTAACATCATGAACTAGTAAACACGGATTAAACACAAGATTGAAACTAAAAATAGAACATAATTGTGAACTGAATCACAACTAATTTCAATAGAACAAGAATTAAACCAAGACGGTAAGATCGAATTAAAACTAAAGAAACAGAATTCAACAAACTAACAAAAAGTTACTCTAATATTTAAGCAAAACACAAGGATGGATTAATGTTACCTAAAATCAATACTGAACTAGACTAAAGAATCCAAACGAGGTTAAACTAATATGACGAGATTAAATTCAAATAGGCATGAACTCAAAATTAGCTATGAACGGTCTCCAAAATCGACCAAATTAAACAGAGAAGAAGAAGAAGAAACTATTAGACTACACTGATAGAAATCAAACTTAGAACGTTGAAGAGAAAATCACTGTGAGAATCACTCGTCCAAGAAAAAATTTCCCCGAAACTGGTTCAATCCCCAAAACTCTAGATCTGCAACTCAGGCCCTTCTGCTTGGATTTGAGGGATTTTGGGCATGAAATAACGATGAGGGAAGGAAGACGATTGCCTGGTATGATTTTGGGTTCATTTGGGCCAATTTATGACTTGGCCGGAAAATCAGAATTGAAGATTCGAAGCGGTGGACTATGATTCGAAGGTTTTCAAGCATGGATTCATGATGAGGGAGAGGAGGGGAAGCTATGGTGTCATTTTTGGAGTGATTGGAGGGTAATGCCGCTGTGCACGGCCGTGGCGGCGCTAGGGTTTGACATTTTTGAGTCGTTTGGGTGATCTTTGAAGAAAACTGGTGGTGGATTTGGAACGGGAAGATGAAAGAGAGGAGATGGTGTAAGTTTGGGTGCCATTGGACGCCGGCAGCCGCCGTGGGGCGATTTTCGGCGGCGGTGTTACATTCTCTGTATATTTAGCATTTGGAGACGACAAATTTGAGGGGGGTAGGGTAATATTCGGACGGTTATATACTTATTAACCTAGGAGGCTTCCCATCCGTTAGATCAAACATCAAGGGCCAGGATTGCATTGCGGAAACGACGTCATTTGGGGTTTTAATTGGACGATGGACTGGGTTAGTAATAAGCTGGGCCTGGGCGGGAATTTGATGTTTTGGGCTCAGACATTTTGAATACAATGGCCCAAACGTCCTTTTCTTCTTTCAATTGATTTCCCTTTGTTCTCTTCACTTCTTTTAATTAAGTGTCTCTTTTTATTCCCTTTTTATTTTCATTGATTTTATTCCTCTTTTTTTTTTTTTATATATATTTTGTAGAAATTTAAAAATAAAACCTAATCTCCCAAGCTAAACTAATCAGTCTCTAAAATTGTTATTTTACGATAAATTTAATAATTAACAACTAAAAATGCGGAGATGAGCTATTTTTGTTATTTTCCTTGTTTTAGTAAGACTAATTAATACTAAAAATGTGAAATTAAATCCCTAAATGCAAATGCATATTTTTTGTATTTTCTTATGAATTATCATGCACAAATAAAATACCACAATTATAAAAAATGACACAAAAAATTCACAAAAATTATAAAAGAATGAAGAAAACAATTTTGTTTGAATTTTTGGGAACAGTTCATATATATGGCAAAAATCACGTGCTCACAATAACGGACAAAAATTATTTAAGCAAACAACGAACAGTCAATCAATCAAGCCTGGAGCGTAGTCATTACAGAAAGATTAAACAAAAACATAAGAAATTTTGGAAAAGCCTTTTGCAAGAATAGACGAAGTAGAAACCCTAATTTTGAAAATGCTTAGAGTCGATTAACAGTAGGGAATCAGAAAATTCTTAAGGAAAACAGTCATGGAAACTTGATAAACCTTCAGATACATAGAGATTCGACCAACAGATAACAAGGAAACCAAAACCCTAAAATAACACGGTGCTAAAAGTCGATTAACAACAAAGGAACAAGAGATCTTTAAAGAAAAGTCATTGACGAACCCCGAATCATTCCAAATCTACAAAGATTTGGATGGATTCATGTTCAAAGATTAGGGTTTTGAGGAAAAAGGAGAGGGATAAAGAGAATCTGGCTTTGAACCAGATATTTGAACCATAAAACATCGACAAAGTAGCATTACAAACGAAGGTAATCATAGGCGGACTCTTAAAGAGTCTCGAACGAAATCTGAGCTAGATCTTTTGGGATTCCTTTAATGTAATAGCAAAGTCGAATGACCAGAAGAAGTAGGAGACCAATGGAGGTCTGAAACAATCGTGGAACCTCATAGAATAGGTAGGAATCGAAGGGATTAGGGTTAGGTTTAGGTGGCGGCGATTAGAGTTAGAGTTTGGTCTTGGAGAGAACTAGAGAAGAGAGGGTTTCAGGGCAACCGATGGTGAAAAATGACAAGGGTTTAGGGGTCTTTTGGACTAAAAATGAAATGGGGAATGGTGGTCGTTGATCTCTGTGATCAACGGCCAAGATCAAAGGGATTAAGGCAAGGTAGAGTCTTTTGGTTTGGGCTGGGATGGATTTGGGCCTAGTTCTAATTGTATTGGGATTGGGGAATTCAAATTGGTAGGCTAGGTCCAAAAAATAAAAAGGGCTATTTGTTAAACACCCATTTAATTGATAAAAATAATTTTTAAAAAATAATAATTAATAGATTATAAAAATTATTTTCATGTCTCAAAATGTTTTAAAACAATTACGTAGTATTTTATTACAAAAAGCTATTTTCTGGTAAAATAATATAATAATGCATGCATGGGCTATAATTGCAGAGTTATCGCAATTATAACCCCAAAATACAAATATGGCTATTTGTGAAATAATTAAAACTTAGTACAAATGCAAATGATAAAATTAGGCCACAAAATTATTATTAAAATATTGTGATCCAATTAGTAATTGTTTATATAAATAAAAATACTAGGATAAATTAATTAAAATCTTTAAAAATGCATAAATTATGGAAACATAGTAATTGATGCTAATGCATAGTTTTGGAGGTATATATGCATTTTAAAAAATATTATAGGAAAAAATTGGGTATCAACAAAATCGAAGGTAATAAGCACCCTAATTTCCCAGCGGGGCGAACGAAGAGAGGACATATATCTGCGTGTAATCGAGATTGAAGCCGGGAGTCACCCGTATCAAAACACGAACTAAACACCTGCCCCGGAGCCATTGATATCGTGACCCCTGAACAGATTCGATTAATGAGACCTAGAGAAACATTGCCAAATGATCGCACATGATTAACAAAGGGCCATGATATCCGCGCCTAACCGGATATCACGGCATGAATCTCGGCCCGTATCAGCGGTAGATCAGTAATTAACGAAAAGAAAGATTTTACCTTTTTTAGAATTGTACTTAGAATAAAACTCCCTTATTATATAAAAGGGAAGTTGACTATTCATTAGAGACATGGTAACACGCATCCCAAGGCTATATACATTTTTTTTCTCTACTTTACAAATTATTAAGAGTTCTTGTTTCTGTTGATAAGTTCTTCACAAAACGTTGGCTCGAAACCGAAGGCAGGTTTCTAGTTAAGCTTTCAGTCGAGCCCGAGCCACCTATCATCACCGGTTTGACAATTTGTTCTATAATTTATTTGCTTATCTAACATGATTAATCACTTGTATCGAATTAATTCATATATTCTTAAAATCACGTACAAATTCAATTGTTATCCATTTTCAAGGGTTCACTTTAATTTCTTAGTTTTGACTCTAGGATAGTTGTAGTTTATTATCTTTAGAAAAATCGCTTGAATAGATTAATTGTCTTAGTTTAATTTGGTAAATATTTAATCACAGGTCCCATCTTGATTTATAATCATATATTATTTGTTGATCATGTATACTTTTGTGTGCGTTTGGGAGCAACACGAACCTGCAATGATTCAACAAAAGATAAGGGGAAAATTTAAGACGGTCAAGAGGGTAATAAACATCAGTTGGAAACCGTAGTTTTTATCACTTGTTACTCCTTCCAGTCCAAAATAAGTTATTTTTTTGGATGTTTTCACACAGATTAAGAAATTCACCTTTTAGCATTAATTATCAATGGAATTGATAATATTAACCTTTATTATCTCACATAAACAATCCTAACACATATTCCAACACCATTTACTCCAAAGACAATGTACAAAAGAAAAATTTACATTCTTGAAATCTGAAAAAAATTACTTATTTTGGACCACAAAAAAAAGCCAAAAAATTACTTATTTTGAATCGGAGGGAGTAATATAGAAAGAAACTACCCTTAGCTACATGTGGCACATGATTAGCTTTCTTAATTTGTAATGCCTTTGAGATTAATTTTTTTCTCCCTTTTCTTGCACATGGTAGCTAGACAAGTTTAGACCATGGATATGGATTCTTCTAAAAAAGGTCAAATAAAGAAAAGCAAAGTATTAGAGAGGTTTTAATATGAAAGGTTAATGTTCGGTACTAGTAGTTGTAAATATGTACGGTTGTACTGATAAGGACAAATAATAAAGGGGCCCTAAAATGTGCTTGAATAAAATTTCCAGCTTGATCCTGCTTACACAGTGTGAACTAGAGTCTAGAGCTATCAACTCTTCATGCCCCACTTTGACTTTGTGAGAAAAGAAATCTTGAAAGATTGTTGTTGGAGGGTAATATCCTCTTAGGTTTTTTCTCTTTTGTTTTCCATTAATATTAATTAATTAATGCACCATTTACGTCAAAATTAATGATTGTGACAAAGTAGAAGATGATATATTTAATTCCGTACTAATATACAACTAAATAAATGAGGACTGGGTATGTTTAATTCCGTACTAGTGCACAACTACCACATCAAAATAGGTTGAGTTGTTTCAGATAGTTTGTGGAAAATTTTAGTCCCGCCGTGACAATTGGTATACGAAAGACAAAAGTTGGAATAAGTCACGAGTCACGACTAATGAAAGAATATTATTGCCGTAAACATAATCAATGGGAGTGAACTTGTGCGACGACATTATCACTCAACGACCACAACTTAAATTCAACATCAACAAACATATAAATCTCTATTGGAAGGAAATTATTGAAGTATGATTTTCTTTAAACGTCAACCAAGAGATTTCAAAAGAATGGTTGGGAAGATCTACCTCGAGTCTGGTACTTATGATTCCTCTATGTAAATGTCTTACCGTCAAAGAGATGGTGTTGGCTCAAAGCCAGCAGGTCCAACCAACGGTGGACGCACGTAATGGCAAGCGGATTCAACTGAACCCACTTCAATAAAAAATAATATTATTTAAATATATAAATTACGAATAAAGCTGCGTAAATTTTGTGTAAATATTTTATTTGAACCTAATTGATAATTACTATTTTATGGCTAAAATTATGTATTCTAAAATTGAACTCGCTTGCACAAAAATCTACTCGGGCCACCGGGTCCAACCAAGAATGTGAAACCGAGGAAAAGCTTCCACCCAGCTTTAATTTCTTGACCAACTTTTTCAAGGAGTGCGGCTTTATGGAGGGCCAGCATTTAGAAATTCAATTAACATGCATGCATCTCTCTAACAAAACATGTTTAACAAGCTAGACAAGAGGGTGTTTCACTCGTAATTTCTCTTTTATTAAATCTACCCATCAGAAGAATTCAAATTGTATATTATTGAAATTCGGTAATGGAGATAAAATTTTAAAGAAATGAAAGATCATATAGGTTATCTAATTTAAGAGAATAACTGACTTAGGACACTTAAGTTTAATTTGTTTGGAAAAAAAAGGCATAATAACTTTATACTATATAGATATCATGCCCGTGTGTGAATCTCAAGTTGGAATTATTCATGGAAGCTGGTCCATTTTATGTAAACCTTTTTTTTTTTTGGTTCGTTTCAAAATGTGACGACCCGGTCCGTCGTCACGTGAGTTACCGCCCCGTTTTCCCCATATTATTTTCCTCTATGATTTAATATCAGTATTTGAGTTGATCGGATAGAGTTGGATTGGTTTTAGTTGGAAATGAGGCACTTAGCCTCTTAGAAGGAAGTTTGTTGTGGAAAAGTCAACCGGATATTGACTATGTAGTTAGAGGGCTCGGATGTGAGTTCCGGTGGTTCGGTTAGCTTTGGGGGATGATTTGTAACTTAGGAGTGCGATCGGAATTGAATTTGAAGGTCCGGTGTAGAATTAGGCTTGAATTGGCGAAGTTTGAATTTTGGCGGATTTCGGTTGATAGGTGAGATTTTGATCCGAGGGTCGGAATGGAATTCCGAGAGCTGCAGTAGCTTCGTTAGGTGATTTTGGATATGTATGCAAATTTTAGGTCATTCGGACGTCGTTTGGTCGGGTTTTTGATCGAATGTGAGTTTCGGAAGTTTTAGTTTAACTTAGGCTTGAATCCGTAGTGAATTGATGATTTTTGTGTTGTTTGACGTATTTTGATGATTGGAACAAGTTCGTATGATGTTTTGGAGTAGGTTGGTGTATTTGGTTGAGGCCCGGGGGGCCTCGGGATGAATTCGGATGGTTAAACTGGAATTTTGGAAGCATGCAGCAAGTCTGATCTTCTGGCTTCTGGTATTTTCGGATCTGCGGAAGAGGAGCCGCAGGAGCGGTTTCATAGATGCGGCTATGGGGTCGCAGAAGCGGTACATGAGGGGGCCTGGAATATTCCGCAGAAGCGGAAGTCTTTCCGCAAAAGCGGACACCGCATAAGCGGATTGGCTATCGCAGAAGCGGCTCTGGGATTTATTTAGTTGAACCGCATAAGCGGTGTTTTGACCGCAAAAGCGGAAGCCGCAGGTGCGGTGCATGGACCACATAAGCGGAAATAACTGGGCGTCAGTATGGTTTTAATGGATATTTCATCCGCGACCTATTTCATATTTTCTCCATTTTTGCATCACCTTGAGAGCTCGTTGGTAGATTTTGAAGGGGATTTTGACGGGAAGTGATTGGAGGTAAGTCTCGTGGACTAGGAACACTATTTAATTGAAGATTCATCCTTTAATTCTCTGAAAATTTGGGTAAAAATTGAAGAAACTAGGGCTTGGTTTTTGGAATGTAAATTTGGGATTTGATGGCCCGTTTGAACTCCGCTTTTGATGAATTTTATATGTACGGACTCGTGGCGAGACGAGGAATCCGGTGATGTAAATTTCATAATTTTTCAAGAAGTGGGACCGGGGCACGGGTTTTGTCAACTTCGTATTTTTGGGTGTTTTTCGAGTTCTTTCAATTGGGTTATGTCCCATTAGCTTATTATAACCTATTCCTTGTGATTTTGATCAGATTCTACACTTGAGGAGGTCAATTTGCGAGGAAAGCGCAAGGCGAGCTAGGATTTTTGCTGGTTTGAGGTGAGTAATGGTTATGAATGATATACTGAGGGTTTGAAAAATACGTATTTGCACTATGTGGTGCTATGTTGAGGTTAGATACGTGCCGTATGATGAGCGTGGTGATGTTGTTGCTAGGGATCTGGACTCGGTCCATCCCGATTGAGGACTTATTCTGTGCTAGTTGCCATGTTTGGGGCCTTGTGCCGATCTGTAGAACACTTAGGGAGCATGTTGAGCTAACTGACCTCACTTTACCTATTGAACACATACTCTCAGTCATGTCCTAAACTGTAAAACATAATATGAACCGGTATTAGCAAATTGCACTCTAAATAAAAAAGTACCTAGGGTTGAATGCCGTGTCTTAGCTGAGTGGGCATGAGAGGCCAAGTCTATATTGACTGAGAGGGGTCAAGGACCCCATAGTGAGTGTATTTGATATATACCAGATGGGGCTGCATGCCGCAACAGTATATACATATACATATATTGGATCGGACTGCACGCCGCAGTAGTATATTATATATGGATCGGACTGCACACCGCAGTAGTATATTATATGGATCGGACTGCACGCCGCAGTATTATAGCGCTTGAGTTGTTAGAGCCCCTCCGGAGTCTGCAAACACCCCCAGTGAGCGCAGTCGACTATTATTATTGGATCGGGCTGCGCGCCGCAACAGTGTATAATAGTACTGGATCGGGCTGCGCGCCGCAGCAGTATATACTATTATTGGATCGGGCTGCGCGCCGCACCAGTGTTGGTAATTTGCCGGACTTTGAGAGATTTTCACCTGTTTTCCCTGCTCAGCTGTTGTTTACTGCTTTTACTGTTGGTTATAGAACTGTGTAGTGTTTCTACGAGAATTCTTACTTTCAGTTGTTATTTATTGCTATTACTCACTGGGTTGGAGTACTCACTTTATTCCTTACACCTTGTGTGCAGATACAGGGATCCAGGAGGCATAGCTGAGTTCGTTGCTACTGCCTAGTTCATCTGTCGGAGTCATCGAGGTAGTTGCCTGGCGTCCGCAGGACCCGATTTCTCCCCTTATCTTTCTTTACTTCCGTATCTAGACTTTCATATGTATAGGATATTGCTTTGTTGTATCTAGAGGCTCTGACTCGTGATTCCAAATCTGATATGGGTTGTTTTGGATATTATTGCGGTTTCCACACAGTTTTTATTACTATCAGACTGAGATTTTGCTTATTCGGTATTTTTAAATTTAATAACTGATAAGGAGCTTTGTAAACTTGGGATGAAAAATGTTTTAAAGGTTAGGCTTGCCTAACAAGGTGTTGGGTGCCATCGTGATCGGGGTTTGGGGTCGTAACAAGTTGGCATCAGAGCCTAGGTTACCAGGTCTCGCGAGTCATGAGCCGGTTTAGTAGAGTCTCGCGGATCGGTACGGAGACGTCTGTACTTATCCTCGGGAGGCTGCAGAACCTTTAGGAAAGACTTCATATTCTTGAAATTCTTTTCGTGCGACTTTGTTGATCCGAGAACTAAACTTCTGTATTCTATTCTCTCGCAGATGGCGAGAACACGTACTACCGGACGTGGCAGACGACCACCATTGCCACCCACTAGAGGCCGTGGACGCGGTCGTGGTCGTGGTCGAGGCAGAGCAGCAGAGGCAGCACCAGTTGACCTACCAGTTGCCCCCATTCAGGATCAGCCTCCAGTTGTAGAGACTCCAGCAGCACCTGCTCAGGCACCAGCTGAGCCTATTGTGATTCTGGGTCTTCAGGAGGCCCTAGCTCAGATTTTATCGGTTTGCACTGGCCTGGCTCAGGCAGTCTCGGCCACTACCGCCGCAGCTACATCTCAGACTGGGGGTGGTCATGAGACCCCCGCAGCTCGCACTCCTGAGCAGGTAGTACAGGGTTTGCAGACACCAGAGGCGCCACCAGCTCAACAGGTTGCCCCAGTTTAGCCAGTAGCCCCAGTTCAGCCGGTTGCACCGGTTCAGGATGTTATGGTTCCAGTTATGCCAAACGATGAGCAGCGTCGTCTTGAGAGGTTCAGCAGGCTTTCACCTCCTACTTTCAGCGGTATTTTGGGCGAGGATGCCCAGGGTTTTCTCGACAAGTATCGATGTATGCTTCGGATAGCAGGGATCTTAGAGTCGAGCGGGGTATCATTTACCACTTTTCAGTTCTCCGAATCAACCTTTACATGGTAGGAGGCATATGAGCGGCGTAGGCCAGCAGGTGCAGCGCCGTTGTCATGGCAGGAGTTCTCCACTATTTTTCTGGAGAAGTGGGTACCACGGTCGTAGAGGGAGGAGCTGCATAGGCAGTTTGAGTGGCTCTGTCAGGGACATATATCTATGATGCAGTATGAGGTGAGGTTCTCAGAGTTAGCTCGTTATGCTCCATGGATGGTTCCGACTGATCAGGAGAGGATCAGGCGATTTGTGGACGGACTCGTTTATCTCATCCATATTCTGATGACTCGAGAGAGGGTCCTGAGCCATACCTTTGAGGATGCAGTGGATATTGCTCGTGATATTGAGACGGCTCGCCGTCAGGAGAGAGAGGAGAGGGAGGCCAAGAGGCCTCGAGGATCAGGTAGCTTCAGTGGTGCTCCGTCTAGGGGCCAGGTTCAACAGAGTAGAGGTCGTTCTTCCAGGCCTCATCAGTCAGCTCCCTCAGAGTATCGTGTGTCATCTTCTGGTCGGGGTTATCAAGGCTCTCATCAGAGTCAGTCATCTCTTAGTGCACTTCCAGCGCAGAGTTCATCTCATACCCCATCTGTTCAGGGTTCATCCCGGCCGAGTTCATCAGCTAGCCACACTGGTGCGAGGGGTTCCCTTCAGTCCCAACCCCCAGCACCTGGGAGTTTCTATGAGTGTGGTGAGTTCGGGCATATGCGAAGGGAGTGTCCCCACCGTGCATCCAGTTTATCTCAGCAGAGGGGTCAGCCCTCATCCTCTGGCCCAGTATCTTCAGCACCCGCCCCGCTAGCTAGGGGTGAGGGACAGGAATCTAGGGGTCGCCCCAGAGGGGGAGGCCGATCGGTTGGTAGTTAGGCTCGATTCTATGCTCTTCAGGGCCGGTCAGACATTGTTGCTTCGGATGCTGTTATCACAGGTATTATTTCAATCTGCCACAGGGATGCCTCAGTTTTATTTTATCCCAGATCTACTTACTCCTATGTATCTTCATACTTTGCTCATCATTTGGGTATGACCCGAGGGTGTCTTGCGTTACCTGTGCACGTATCTACCTCAGTGGGCGATACTATTATTGTGGACCATGTATATCGGTCCTGTCTTGTTACTATTGGGGGTCTGAAGACCCGAGTTGATTTGTTGCTATTGAGCATGGTAGATTTCGATGTTATTCTTGACATGTATTGGCTATCTCCATGCCATGCTATTCTAGACTGCCACGCTAAGACAGTCACATTGGCTATGCCGGGTATTCCGAGGATCGAGTGGCGTGGTATGACTGATTATGTGCTCAGCAGGGTAATCTCTTTCTTAAAGGCCCAGCGAATGGTTGAGAAGGGATGTTTATCATATTTGGCATTTGTGAGAGATGTTGGAGCTGAGACTCCTAGCCTTGATTCTGTTCCCGTTGTGAAGGATTTTCCAGATGTGTTTCTAGCATACCTGCCGGGCATGCCACCGGACAGGGATATTGATTTCGGTATTGATCTGGTGCCAGGCACTCAGCCTATCTCTATTCCTCCCTATTGTATGGCACCAGCGGAGTTGAAGGAGTTGAAGGAGTAGCTTCAGGAACTCCTAGATAAGGGGTTTATTCGTCCTAGTGTGACACCGTGGGGTGCACTAGTCTTATTTGTAAAGAAGAGAGATGGCACAATGAGAATGTGTATTGATTACAGGCAGCTGAACAAGGTGACAGTGAAGAATAAGTATCTACTACCCCGTATTGATGACTTGTTTGATCAGCTCCATGGAGCGAGGGTATTCTCAAAGATTGATCTTCGATCAGGCTATCACCAGCTAAAGATCAGGGACTCTGATATTATGAAGACAGCTTTCAGGACGAGATATGGGCATTATGAGTTTCTAGTTATGTCTTTTGGGCTGACTAATGCCCCAGCCGCGTTCATGCATTTGATGAACAGCGTGTTCCGGCCGTATTTGGATTCCTTTGTGATTGTGTTTATTGATGACATCCTGGTGTACTCGCGTAGCCAGGAGGAGCATGCTCAGCATTTGAGAGTAGTATTGCAGAGATTGAGGGAGGAGAAGCTTTATGCAAAGCTCTCCAAGTGTGAGTTCTGGCTTGGGTCTGTGGCTTTTCTGGGACACGTGGTGTCCAATGATGGTATACAAGTTGATCTGAAGAAGATAGAGGCGGTGCAGAGTTGGCCTAGACCGACCTCAGCCACTTAGATTCGTAGTTTCCTTGGATTGACAGGGTATTATTGCCGGTTTGTTTAGGGATTTTCTTCTATTGCGTCGCCCTTGACCAAGTTGACTCGGAAGGGTGCTCCATTTGTATGGTCCGGGGAGTGTGAGGAGAGCTTTCAGAAGCTTAAGACAGCTTTGACCACGGCTCCAGTATTGGTATTGCCATCAGCTTCAGGTTCCTACACTGTGTATTATGATGCCTCGAGAGTTGGGTTCGGATGTGTGCTGATGCAAGAGGGTAAGGTTATTGTATATGATTCTCGTCAGTTGAAGCCCCATGAGAAGAACTACCCTGTGCACGATTTAGAGTTAGCAGCTATAGTCCATGCTCTCAAGATTTGGAGGCACTACTTGTATGGAGTTTCTTGTGAGGTATATACTGATCATCGCAGCCTTCAGCATCTGTTCAAACAGAAAGATCTTAATTTGAGGTAGCGGAGGTGGCTTGAGTTGCTCAAGGATTATGACATTACCATATTGTATCATCTGGGGAAGGCCAATGTAGTGGCCGATGCTTTGAGCCGGAAGGCGATTAGTATGGACATCTTGGCGTATATTCCAGTTGGGGAGAGGCCCTTTGCGGTTGATGTTTAGGCGTTGGCCAACCGGATGGTGAGGTTAGATATTTCAGAGCCGAGTCGGGTGTTGGCTTGCGTTGTTTCTCGGTCCTCCTTGTATGACCGCATCAGACAGCACCAGTATAATGATCCACATTTGCTTGTCCTTAAAGACAAAGTTCAGCATGATGGTGCTAGAGATGTGACCATTGATGATGACGGTGTGTTGAGGATGCAGGGCCGGATTTGCGTGCCCAATGTGGATGGGCTTCGGGAGTTGATACTAGAGAAGGCCCACAGCTCGCGGTACTCCATTCATCCAGGTGCCGCAAAGATGTATTAGGAATTGAGACAGCATTACTGGTGGAGGAGGATGAAGAAGGATATTGTGAGTCATGTAGCTCGATGTCTCAACTGCCAGCAGGTCAAGTACGAGCATCA
>MU759246.1:17976-34155 GCA_026770625.1 Nicotiana glauca | reverse complement strand
ATGGTTTGAGGTTATTTGAAACAAAGTTAGGTGTTGAAAACTTGTTTGGCTTGATTGTTCCTTTGCTTGTGCATTTGATTGTTGTTTATATTACTGTTATCTACTTGTGTATGGCTTGAGTTTACTTGGGACAAAGTTTGTTCATACATACCAGTACAATTCAAATATACTGACGTCCCTTTTTGCCGGGGGCGCTACAATCGTGTTATGATTATAGGTGGACCCATAGCAGGTACTCCAGTCCACCGACCGTAGCTCCTCACCACTTCCTGTCAATTGATTCGGCGAGCCCCTTTCCATTCGGGGCCCTATGCGGCTCACACCACTTTCTATTTTTGGGATCTTGTTTTGATGTTGTATAAGGTATATCCGGAGCCTTGTTGCTAGTATTTCAATATTATTCTTCAATTGCATTTAGAGGCTCCATAGACAGGCTGTGGGTAGTGTCGGGCATGGGAATTTAAAAGAGAAATATTGATGTTTGGCAATGATGTATAAAAATTTGAAATACCTTTATTATGGTGAATGAAGTTGCTAATGGAAATTGTTATTGTTATGTTTATAAAATTTGGTTAATGGAGCCCATATCCTATAATTGGCTATTTCACCTGGTTATTAGGTAATGAGAATGAGGGGTAACATGTGGGATAGAAAAGGCACCCAGGTCCGCTTGACTGGGGATACCCGGTCGGGCGCCGGTCATGTTCCTCGAATTTGGGGCATGACATTATTACTTTTATTTTACTATTTTTTCAACAATTCTTTCTTTACCAATCTGATTCTCTCAAATAGTGACATAGACAATACAAATCTGTAGCCTAGGTGGTTCCAATCTCTGTGGGACGATATTTTAAACTTTACTATAATTTGACAGAGGACGAGCAGAAAAATCATATATGACGAGAGCTCGTCAAGTTGTTATGTTTTGGCATACATGTTTTGTTGAGAGAATTGTTATTGTGTTGCACGAGGTTTCTGCCGTGTTGTTGTTATTGATATGTATGCGGTGGTATAAGGTCTGGGTATTGAAACGCATGCGGTGAGATAAGGTGGGATTGAAAAGTATGGCCAGTAGGGGAACTACTAGAGAACATGCGGTGTGATAAGGTGCACTAAAATGCAGGATACCATTTCGGGAAGATGATTTTCAAAACTAAATATAAAGCCTCCCGTGGTGATATATGGAAAGTTGTGATTCATTTTACTATTTGAGACTACGAAGCAATACCTCAGGAGGGCTTTATTGTCATTTCCCCTTTTTTGTGCACTTGTCTTTCATTGTTGTTTTCCTTAGCTTACTACTAATTTTTTCCTCCGTGTTGCTCTATTTGCTCAGTTCTATGTAGATAATCTTGTTGTGCTTGTTGTAACGTCCACTTCATTGCTGTCTTATTTACACTGTATATTTTGTGGTGATCATTTCTTATGTGCCATTAATTGTCTTTACTCTTATTTGTTGACTTGAATTGTGGTAGAATACTTGCACAAGCATACACGTAGATTAATCACCTATATCAGTTTAAAAAGATGAATTCTGATGTTATTGATCATTTCATGTATTCTTGTTTACTTGCCTTCCGTGTGAGAGTTATTTTCTCGGCATGTGAGTCGTCCATGCAGTTATGTATTGGAATGTGGGCACAAGATGCCAAGTGATTAGGGTTTTAGAATTGGGACTTATGAACTGTGGTTATGAGGTTCGATACCTCGTGGAAATGCTTGGAAAACTTTGGTGTGAAAGCGGTTGCTCTGATTAAGTTGTTACTGGGTTTTCCTTTATTTTGGTATCAACGAACATAGTATATGTCCCGCTTACTCTACAACATTATTACCTGACTATTTCCTATTAAATATTGTTGTTATTGGTGTATCGTTACAAGTATTATTTGTTATTGCGTACCCTATTGTCACGACCCAAAATCCACCAAGGATCGTGATGGCGCCGGACACCACTGTCAGGCAAGCCAACAACAAAAAACTAGTAACTTCTCGTTTTAAATATTTCTAAAATCACTGGTTTTATACGTTTAAACAGTACATAATAAATTCCCCTGAATAAATAATAAAATATTTAATAATTTTAAATTTCTGAATAAACCCATAGACATCCCAGAATCCGATGTCACAAGTGCATGAGCAATTTCTAAGAAATAATATAATACAATAACCATTCGGAATACAATATTGGACCAAAAATAAATACAGTAATATGAAAAAGACTTGCTGGATGTGGGTCATCTCGGGAAGTGCAGCTCACCTAAGTCTCTGTATCAACCATGTTGCTACGCCCACTAGGCCACTAGAGATGCATGTGCTTATGCAACAAAAATGCACAGAAAGTGCAGTATGTGTACGAAAATAACGTGTACCCAATGAGTGTCACGTCTAATTTGGAAGAAGTAGAGACGAGAGGTCGACTTTAACACTTACTAGTGGTTCAATAATGTAGTAAATCGTGGATTTTTATGAACATGATTGTAATTCAATAGAATGAAGCAAGTAAACAATTCTTTCTTTTATAAGAAATTTCCAAATTCCTTTTCATCATTTATTCATATATTCTCAAGCCGGGAAGAGGCAATAACAACTTTAATAAGTTTCAAGGCAAGAAATACAGGCATGCACAAATCATGCCGAGGTCATATGCCCGATCCAATAATATTTAAACTGTGCATTGCCAGAGGGTCGAATGGTGCGAACCATATATGCATCTATTTAATCTACCGAGGCATTCGGCCCATTCCAAAATTTAAACACACACAAACAGTCAATCAAGAAGTCATCAGGGAACAATTATCCAAAGAAAACTAATTCTCTTTTAACAATTTAGGAAAATGAAGTTTAATTCTTTTTAGAAATTAATTTACCAATTTGATAAGATTTAAGCAATTCAACTGTCAATAAGATTACAAGTATTCCAAGTATAGCATGATTTTGGGTCCTAGACTACCCAAACTTACACATATTAGTAGTTACGTACGGACTCTCGTCACCTCATGCCTACTTAGCCCCCACAAATAGGAGCACATAACCAATTATTTCCCTTATGGGGACAATTCCCTCTTACAAGGTTAGAAAGGAGACTCACCTCGCTCCGAAGATCCATAACCGGTATTCCATGCCCTTCCAAAGACTTGAATAGATACTAAATGCTCCAAATCTACCCAATAATTATGCAAATCCATTAATATATATTCAATTACTCATTACAATCTAATTTATAACAATTCCTAATCCCGATCGAAAAGTTAACAAAAACGCCCTCAGGCCCACGTGCTCGGATTCCAAAAAATTTAGAAGAATAAGTTTACCCACAACCTCACGAACTCAACTATATAATTTACTCTCAATTACGTACCCAAAATCGTGGTCAAATTCCAAGAATATCAATTTTCTAGGTTTTCCCTCAAACCCCAAGTTTCTACCAATTTTCATGCTCAAATCCGAAACAAAACCATGTATTTAACGTCTAATGAGTGCGAACAAATTACCTTGCCATAGATGATGAAAATTTCTTTTCCAAAAGCACCAAAATCATCCAACCCGAAGTGAAAATGGGTGGAAATGAACCAAAACTCGATTTTAAAGAGATCTTACTGCCTTCAGTCCTTTCGCACCTACGGTCTCTTAACCGCTTCTGCGGTCCTGCAAAATGCGGACCAATTGCTACTTCTACGGTCTTCCTCCAAGCCTTGAACTTCCGCATCTGCGCTTCTCCTTACCCAGATGCGGTCCTGTATCTGCGGCAAAATGACCGCATCTGCGGTCCCAGCCTAGCCATCCATTTTCACTTCTGCGACACAAAGGCCACTTCTGCAGCTTCGCACTTGCGGCCCTAGTCTCGTAGGTGCGGTTACACCAGCAACCAGCAACTTCAGCTCTTCCTCCAATTCCATTTTCGATCCATTAACCACCCGAAATCCACCCGAGGCCCCCGGGACCCCAACCAATCATACCAACCAGTCCCAAAACACATTACAGACTTGCCCGAGGCCTCAAATCATATCAAACAACGTTAAAATCACAAATCGATCTCCAATCCAAGCTTAATGAACTTTAGAATTTCAAGCTTCTACATTCGATGCCAAAACATATTAAATCACGTCCGATTGACCTCAAATTTTGCAAACAAGTCATATTCGACATTACGGTCCTACTCCAACTTTCGAAATCAGATTCCGACCCCGATAAAAGTTCACTTCCGGTTAAACTTCTCAAAAACCTTTCATTTTCTATCTTTACCTAAATGACTCCAAAATGACCCACAGACCTCCGAATTCACTTCTGATCGCACTCCCAACACCAGAATCACCATACGGAACTACTCCCAGACTCAAAATCCCAAACGGACATCGATAACACTAAAATTCACTTCAACCCAAACTTATGAAATTTCTTCCAAAATGCTAACTTCCACAATAGGCACCAAAATGCTCCCGGGTCATCCAAAACCCGATCCAGGCATAAGCCCAAGTCCGAAATCATCCTACGAACCTACTAGAACCTTCGAATCCCGATTCCAAGGTCATTTACTCATAAATCCAATCCTAGTTAATTCTTTCAACTTAAAGCTTCCAAAATGAGAATTCTCTTTCCAAATCAACTTCGAACTCCCCGGAATTCAATTTTGACCATGCGTACAAGTCATAATAACTTAAATGAAGCTGCTCGTGGCCTCAAACTGCTGAACGGCGTGCTGGAGCTCACAATGACTGGTCGGGTTGTTACATTCTCTCCCTCTTAAACATACGTTCGTCCTCGAACGTTCTAAGAACTGCGTTGGAGTTGTCTGAAATCACTGCTTAACACTCTGCTTAACACCTCGAGCACCTACCCGTGCTACCACAACTCAGTTGGACGCCCTAGCTCGATCAATCTGAAGGTATCATTTTTCACTTAAGCAAATAAGCCTTAGAGCCCAATTCCAACATTCGGAATTCTCTACCATGCATGTTCTAACATACGCTCACCATATCAATAACTACACGTAGCACCAAAACATGACTGCGTACCTTATCTAAATTTACAACTTGCACCACTTTACTCACAGGACCACAATAACATTCTCAGATCAAATAAATTGAAATTCCACGATCTGATGCTCCCATTGCACCTCATGACCTACATAGGTCTCGCTCTAACTCTTACAATACTGCCACGACGGAAGATATGTATAGAAATTCATAACCGACTGTCGATTCAACAAATCATTGGGTCTGTACTCCTGACAAGAACCCTCACCTCATTCCGAACCTAATAATGGTGTTTGCTCCTTAATATACTTCATATAATCAGATTGCAGTAATCCTAAATCCAATGATCTCGTATCACCCAATACGAATTGCTTAGGATATAAGCCACCCCGGATATGATCAAAAGTTTCATACGATGCCACAAGGCGCCGATAGTCTGCCAATTCGAACGCGATACAAAAGGAAAATGAACTCTAGAAGGAACTACTCAACTCGCGCATCTAATATGAACTTTCCTCAGAAAATGGGAAACAAAACACACATAAGATGAAGTATGATAATTGTATTCAACATCACACAGTTGCAGCGCGCAACTCGATCCAAATAACATACCCATGGCAGCGTGCCACCCGATCCACACACAAAATTCATCTAAGGAGATGCACATCGAGCTAAATTTCTCATTACAACAATATACCGAATATCGGTCACAAGCATGCTAAGTGTATAATACCATCCCTGAGGGGACATATAGCGTTATAAGCTACAAAACTCAAGCACAACTGAGGTGCAATATACGATCTGAATCTTAACGCCATTTTGCTCACATAACATCACCTCTACGAGGAACCTCAACACATAAGCAATTCACCAAGCCGTCTCACAACTCACACAATGCAATGTATCATTACATGAAATAACTGGCGATGAAATAACACTCCGACTACTCTTCCATAAGGAGCGAATTACTGAAATGAACACATTTGGCCTCATATAGAGCCCATATTCACATTTGAATGCATCCACAGACCTCAAGCTGATTCTGATCGCACTGAGCTAGGATAATAACCTTTCAAAGGTCCATAATAACTCCTTTTTTTCTCATAAGACATACATCATAACTGGATTAATCATCCACAGTCCACAACTCAATAAATCAAGTGCCTTCCAGACATCAATTCCCAAATCGACGATATCACTACAGTCTTCATACCTAGTTTAACTCTTCAACCAATTAAGTGACTACATGCCACACTTATTCAACCTTCCCGTGGGGCACGTCCCCACAACCTGCTGTGATAGATAACAGGTCTGTACATCCAAACCACCAGCTGCACTAACGCTAAAAAGCGATCAAGAATCCTTAGCAAGGATGCAAAGCCTTTTGTCACAAAACACCAATCTCAAGTGACGCTGAAGGCAATACCCACTTACTTTAAACATCGAAACCCCTTTCCTACTCATCCAAGCTCATGACATCCTTGTCAACACCGAACTGAAACCTTGATCCTCACTTCAAATTCTATACTACTCACTGCACCCATCATGCCAATAAACGGTAGAGCACGGTTTCCATCATAACTCCGTAACCACTAATAGATTAACACTTTATTGTATAAAAACCTTTCACTTAAATCACTTTCGGAGAACTATAGCAACACACAGGTGAATTCTCATAACCATAGAATATGAAAATCTCTATGTAGTGGTGTAAGTCACCATAGCCCTTCCGAGATCTGCCTACACATAATAGGCCATAATGCTAGAATACTTCCGAATAAAATCATTTATGGCGACTGACAGGCCTCACCCGTACCGTCACAAATTACTTGCATAACTTAATCACACTAAAGGAACTAGTCACTGCCATCATCATTCCAATTAAACCATGGTTAACCAATCTACTTCTTCTAATTTATCCTCAATTGTCTTAGAATAATAATAGTTCCATTCAACACATAACGAACTCAATCCGCACTCATCCAGAGTGACCTTGAATCACGAGACCATGCTGCCTCAAATCCTACGAACAATTTCATACCTCCCTTGTGCGCACATTTACATCCTCAACTGGTATGCCCATTCCGATTATTCCACTATGGATCTGAAGTCTTTTCTCATTTTCCTCCCAAATGCTATACTGCTAGTCAAAACAACATAGAACATTCTGGGCCTCTTCTCATAAGTTTCTACAAAAGCTTGATTCTTAACCGTACCTATAGGCTCGAAATTATCAGGCACCACACTTTAACCCTTTTTAATTCACTAGGACCGTTGTTGATATCCACCCACTCTGACTTGGCCCCGAATATAATCAACTCCATGATTTCCTCTAGCATACATATACCCCCTCGACGAAGCACCTGACAGAATCACTTCCCCTGAAATCCTCACTTATACAAGGCATAAATCCCGAATCCTTCCCCAAGTCTGAGCATGAGCCAATAAGGCCAACCATAGCACACCTTTAACAATTATTTTGCTTAAATTATCACTTATGTTCTTTTCCCGTTGCTTAAATATCCCATAAAAATGTTAATAACCAGAAACCTCGCAAGTAGTTAACTATGCAACCCAACCATAGGTGGTGGGACTCTCCTACTTAGCCTGAAGACACTATTACACAACTCTGGAATTCACCAGGATTCTTTATCTCTTATTAACATAACCTTGCGCAATCAACCGCCAAAATTCTCGAAATCTATTTGTAAAACCCTTTTTTACACTCTGAATTATCAACCACATTCGCACGACCGATATCTTTGCTGTATAACCAATAGAATTCTTTGTAGAAGCTTCGCCAACCATACGACCGCCGATCTGCTCACTGGAGATAACCCACCTGTGGAAATCACTCTCTGACATCTTCCAACGTCGCTGCACGGGGTACAATCACTACGACATCAATAACCCCTCCTGATCCCGTGCTCCTTCACCAGTTGCACAAGTCCATTCACTCCTCGTGGACATCAATTAAATATGCGGCAACATCCTTCCAATTCCAAGTTAGGTTGTATCCTTCTTCATTTCAAGCAGCTCCTTTCCGTTATATCAAATCTCCTACTGCATAATAGTCCATAATTCAAATTAATCCGTAGGCCCAAATCACCAATTACTAAAATTCCCAAATCACTCCAAACTCTCCTGAAGGTGCGTGGTCTTCCTACCACAAAGCCCATATGCAGCTTCATCACTCTTCCACTTTGCTGAAACTCACCCCTTCAATCGACTACTCGAGCTTTGCTTCTTATACCTGACCTTCTAGAAATTTTAACCACCGCTTGACACTCCCCACATGTCCTTCTTCATTCTTTGCTGCTCCGTTGATTCCTTAGATCAAAACCCATCTCGATAGCACTTGAACCAACAGACCGCTATTAACTTTAAACCTTTCCGAGGATCATCTTTCCCACTGTAGACATTAGAAACACCGATTCAATCTTAAACCAGCGCGCCTCGTGATCTCTAACAGTCGCTTCTTCAATACTGTCTCACAATATCCTGCTCTAAAGGAGAATTGTAGAAAATTAAAACACCGGTGGACTTAGTACATTCAATAGGTATAATGACACCTCAACACGGATGAAAATTTGACCACGCTTGCAAATACCAAGCCTCGTTACTCCATCAACCCAAATATGAAAATTCTTAGCCCGATTGCCTTTCCTCCATCAAAAATAAAATACTGAATCTCTGAATCATGCATGGAGTAAACCTCACTTCAAGTTATTCACTGCCCCGACACGTAGGTAAACATCCTACCATTATATCAATACTGTGGGACAACCGTTCATAAGCATCATGTCAACTCGTGCCTAGCCTCAGAGCTCTCAAAAGTATCGCTACTGAGCTGAAATGACAGAATATCCTTCCACAAGGCGATGATAATAGCTTAAAAAACCCTGCAAGGAGAAACAACCCGCACCATATTCGTAGTACCATTACAATTTACTTACTCGCCGCTTCGGGACTAGCGCTTTGTGTCGTGTAAGATTGAATGGAAAGGAAATGAAGGCATAAGCCTCAAAGGAACCAAACTACACGATAAGGAATTAAAAAGGGAATACTCCTAACAGCCCTGCAGCCTCCCAAAGATAAGTACAGACGTCTCCGTACTGATCCGCGAGACTCTACTAGACTTGCTCTTGACTCGTAAGGCCTAAGGGAATCTAGTGCTCTAATACCAAGTTGTCACGACCGAAAATCCACTAAGGGTCGTGATGGCGCCGGACACTACTATCTGGCATGCCAATAACAAATAACTAGTAACTTCTCATTTTAAATATTTCTGAAATCACTTCTTTTCTACGTTTAAACAGTAAATAATAAATTCTCCTGAATAAATAATGAAACATTTAACAATTTTAAATATTTGAATAAACCCATAGACATCTCAGAACCTGATGTCACAAGTGCATGATCAATTTCTAAGAAATAATATAATACAACAACCGTCCGGAATACGATATTGGACAGAAAATAAACACAGTAATCTGAAAGAGACTTGCTGGCTGCAGGTCATCTCGAAAAGTGCATCTCACCTAAGTCTTTGTATCAACTATGCTGCTACGCCCACTAGGCCACTAGAGATGCATGTGCCTGTGCAATAAAAATGCACAGAAAGTGTAGTATGTGTATGAAAACAATGGGTACCCAATGAGTATCTCGTCTAATATCAAAGAGATAGAGACGAGAGGTCGACTTCGACACTTACTAGTGGTCCAACAATGTTATCTCAATAATGTAGTAAATCGTGGATTTTTATGAACATGATTGTAATTCAATAGAATGAAGCAAGTAAACAATTCTTTATTTTATAAAAAATTTCCAAATTCCTTTTCATATTTATACATATATTCTCAAGCCGGGAAGAGGCAATAACAACTTCAATAAGTTTCAAGGCAAGCAATACAAGCATGCGTAAATCATGCTGAGGTCGTACGGCCCGACCCAACAATATTTAAACTGTGCACTGTCAGAGGGTCGAATGGCGCTTACCATAGATGCATCTATTTAACCCACCAAGGCGTTCGGCCCGTTCCAAAATTTAAACACACACAAATAGTCAATCAAGAAGTCAACAGGGAACAATTATCCAAAGAAAACCAATTCTCTTTTAACAATTTAGGAAAATAAAGTTTAATTCTTTTATAAATTTATTTATCAATTCGATAGGATTTAAGCAATTCAACCGTCAATAAGGTTATAGATATTCCAAGTATAGCATGCTTTTGGGTCCTAGACTACCCGAACTTATACATATTAGTAGATACGCACGGACTCTCGTCACCTGGTGCGTACGTAGCCCCCACAAATAGGAGCAAATAACCAATTATTTCACCTATGGGGACAATTCCCTCTTACAAGGTTAGAAAGGAGACTACCTTGCTCCAAAGATCCATAACCGACATTCCACAACCTTCCGAAGACTTGAATTGTTGCTAAATGCTCCAAGCTAGCCAATAATTATGCAATCCAATTCATAACAATTCCTAACCCCGATCAAAAAGTTGATAAAAATGCTCTCGGCCCACGTGCCCGGATTCCAAAAAATTTCGAAGAATAAGCTTACCCACAACCACACGAACTCAAATACATAACTTACTCTCAATTTCGTACCCAAAATCATGGTCAAATTTCAACAATATCAATTTTCTAGGTTTTCCCTCAAACCCCAAGTTTCTACCTATTTTCATGCTAAAATCCGAAACAAAACCATGTATTTAACATCTAATAAATGGAAACAACTTACCTTGCCATATATGAAGAAAATATCTCCTGCAAAAGCTCCAAAATCGTCTAACCCGAAGTGAAAATGGGTGGAAATGAGCCAAAACTCGATTTTTAAAGAGAGCTCACTGCCTCCACTCCTTTCGCATCTGCGGTCTCTTGACCGCTTCTGCGGTGCCGCAGGTGAGGACCAATTGCCGCTTCTGCGGTCTTCTTCCAAACCTTCAACTTCCGCATCTGCACTTCTCCTTCTGCAGGTGCAGTCCCGTATCTGTGACAAAATGACCGCATCTGCGGGTCCCAGCCTAGCCGTCCATTTCTTCTTCTTTGATACAAAGGCCGCTTCTGCGGCTTCGCACCTGCGGCCCTAGTCTCGCACGTGTGGTTACACCAACAACCAACAATTTCAGCTCTTCCTCCAATTCCATTTTCGATCCATTAACAACCCGGAATCCACCCGAGGCCCTCGGGACCCCAACCAATCATACCAACCAGTCCCAAAACACATTATGGACTTGCTCGAGGTTTCAAATCATATCAAACAACGTTAAAATCATGAATCAATCTCCAATCCAAGCTTAATGAACTTTAGAATTTCAAGCTTCTTCATTTGATGCCAAAACATATCAAATCACGTCCGATTGACCTCAAGTTTTGCACACAAGTCATATTCGACATTACGGTCCTACTCCAACTTTCGGAATCGGATTCCGACCCCGATATCAGAAAGTCCACTTCCGGTCAAACTTCTCAAAAACCTTCCATTTTCTATCTATAGCCAAATGACTCCAAAATGACCTACGAACCTCCGAATTCACTTTCGATCATGCTCCCAACACCAAAATCACCATACAGAGCTACTCCTAGACTTGAAATCCCAAACAGACATCGATAACAGTGAAGTGCACTTCAACCCAAACTTATGAAATTTCTTCCAAAATGCTAACTTCCACAATAGGCACCAAAATGCTCCTGAGTCATCCAAAACCCGATCCGGGCATATACCTAAGTCTGAAGTCATCCTACGAACCTGTTGGAACCTTCGAATCCTGATTTTGAGGTCGGTTACTGAAAAATACAATCCTAGTTAATTCTTTCAACTTAAATCTTCCGAAATGAGAATTCTCTTTCCAAATCAACTTCGAACTCCCCGAAATTCAATTCCGACCACGCGTACAAGTCATAATACCTGAAAAGAAGCTGCTCATGGTCTCAAACTGCTGAACGACACGCTAGAGCTCAAAACGACCGGTCAGGTCGTTACACCTACTTAGTTGTACATAAATATTATTTCTCTGTTAGTTCACATTCATATTTTTTCAGGTTGTTTAGTCCAGTAGTTGTCTTGACTGTCCCTCATTACTACTCTACCGAGATTAGTCTTGATACTTACTAGGTTTCGCTATGTTGTACTTTTTTTTATCAATCGACTAGGCAGTGCTTAGGGCTAGTTTTATATATATATATATATATATATATATATATATAAATCAAACGAAACAAAACAAATCTAATGTCAGGTGGTCTTGCAAAATGGAAAAAATAAACTATGACTATTACATAGTACCTATTACCAATATTGAGCAAGGAGCTCAGCATTGGTATCACATATGAACTGATATGCTCTTTGAAGAAAAAATCTAGCCCGTGCAACTTATTAGCCCGTGCGTCTAGCTTCAAATTTCGCATATTGCACATATCGCCTCTTAACCATGTAACCACTGTCCAGATTTTATTTTTATAGCCGCCTTGCATTTGAGTTCTTGCTTCTGCCCAAGTTTCTTGATAGTGTATGCTCTTGTATGCCCTCATGATCCTCCAGATATTGGTCCTACTACGTATACCTTGGTAGAAATAGCAGTACCTTCCAACACCTAATGCCAAATGAAATGTCCACCCCTTCATAGCTAAGTTGAATTTGCTGTCAGTTCTGGGAGGATTGCATCGCTGATTCTTATTGTACTCATACTATGCTTCTGCATATTTTTAAGTATCAATGGAACCATCTCTAATTTCTTTTTTGATTGAAGCATTAGATCCGTATCATAATTATAGAATAATAGCAAAAAGAATCGTCGAATTTGGATATCATATGAGGGAGTTATGCTCATTTTAGTGTCGACAAAAAGAGTTGGTGCTTGTGCTTCACAGATGCGAAGTTGGGTCCGCATCTGCAAACCTGCAGGTGTGAAAAATGGTCTAATGCAAAAAATACAGCTGGCAGACCGCATATGCAGAGTTTTGGGTGCAGAAGCAAAATTCCTTGTGTATTTAAAAATCAAACTGCATTTATTTAGTATTCTGAGCATATCTTGAGTTCTAGAGCTCCGATTGAGGTGATTTTGCCGTATATAATAGGGTCATTATATAACTAAAAATATTTGTATTTTAATATGATTACAGAATTTAATTTTTGAATTAATACATATTTTGATTAGAGAATTGGGGGTTTTTATAAAAAAAGTTTTCTAAAGAGAATAATTGGGTTTTGAACATTGATTCGGAGTCAGAATTAGATAAAATTAGTATAGTTGAACTCGTATCAGAATGGGTATTCAGATTTTAGGTATTTTACCAGGTTTCGAGGTGTGAAACTGGGGGTTTAACTTTTTAGTTCTTGTTAAATATTGAAACTTTATTATCCGGAATTTTTTTTCTATAAGTTTTATTTATGATTTGAGTTATTTTTTGCTATATTTAAGTCGTTCGGAGGTGGTTTCACTCGAGAAGGTCATTTGAGAGTAACGGTCTAGCTTATTTGAGGTAGGTATCTTGCCTAACTTTATGTGGGGTAACTACCCCATTGGATTTGAATCTTTGGTGCTAATTGTGTCATATGAAGTCTATGTGCGCGAGTTGACGAGTACGTGCTCGGGCTTATTTGTAAAAATTTGACCGTTTAGGGCTCTTAGGTTCTTATATTAATTAGATATAAAGTTGTTTCATCATGTTAAATTCCCCATTTACTAGTGTCACACCTCCTTTTTACGCTACCGCATCCCGCGAAGGGCGTGGTAAAGGGAGTTCTTCCAAATAAAGGACAATCGAAACGAGATTCATTTATTAAGAGATTCAGAGTCGCCACTTGGGAGATTTATGGTGTCCCAAGTAACCGGTTGAACCCCGAATCGAGGAAAGGTTTGACTCTATTTAACAGTCTGCGAACCAGAAATCCGGATAAGGAATTCTGTTAACCCGGAAGAAGGTGTTAGGCATTCCCGAGTTCCGTGGTTCTAGCACGGTCGCTCAATTGTCGTATTTAGCTTATTTATCTGATTTTAATACATGTTGAACGTATGTGCAAATTGTGACATTGAACCGCTTTTTATTATTATTATTATTATTATTATTATTATTTTTCAGAAAATTGCAACGTTATAGAAATGTATCTCGAACCACGTCACAATCAATGTACCCGTGGTCGTCAACACATTTCGACTCCGCTGAGATTTGAATTTGGGTCACATCAATGTACACTTGTGTTTAAGAAAGTAAATTATTAAAGGCGCGCCTAAAGCAACTAGGGTATTATTATTTTTGGGAAGGCCGTGAAATCTTGCTAAACGGCCCATCCGAAGTCTAATTAATTATTAACCAATTATTGAGGGCCCCGCAGCTTGTGAGTTTTATTTGGCGAGGCTCATCTCGTTTATTTTTAAAGCATAATCCTAGAGTGACTATATTTTTTCTATTTAAGTTCGTCTCTAAAATAAAAGAGAAAAATCCTAGTTAATTACATGCTTGAAAAGGCCGTCATTTATTAGTTACTAGTTTGAGACAAATATTAACAAAAAGGAATATTACTAAAATTGAAAGTACAAATAAAATACGGAATTGACAAACAATATTGTCAAAAGGAAACTAATTATCCTATAACTAATTTAACCCACATTGTTAGATGAATTGAACCGTTGGAATTATTTGTTTACAACTAATTGAAATCAAAATCAACCTTGATTACTAATGCTTGCGAAAGTTCATTAAACTTAATCATTAACTCATCCTGCTTGAACTCAACTCATGCCTATTGGATTAATGACTTTAACGATTAGTACTATGATTTTAACTTCAAGTATAGTGGGCCTACGGATTCTATGAAATTACTAACCATTTTTTATTTCCTTCTAAAATTGGCAGAACTAGACCTATCCGACACTTACCTTCTTGAACCAACCAAGCCCCCTTTTAAACAAATAAAGACTGCCTAAACCAAACCATAATGCCTAACTCACAGAAATTAGTTTAAATTCATGCCTTAGCTACATATTCACGATTAACCTACTGTTTCAGACTAATGTCGGCTCCAACTGTGATTACCTAAACTTGTTTAATTCCAACAACTCAATACACTTATTTAAAATGAGACAGAATTCTAACTATCATGCATTTGAAACTACTAATAATTTACAAATTGCAGTTTTAAAAAAAAAATAGTTCTAGTCAAGTATAAATTCCATAGTCCATATTCTTCATTGAATTACAATGATAGACTATACAACTACCTATCATTTGACTATTAAACTACAGATACAACTTATGTACTCGACTACTTGAGCATTTCTTTTCACTTTTAACAGCTACATCACAGTGATTCGAAAGTGTACCTGGTAATAGAACAGAAGAAGAAGGTGAAGATCAGTAGATCAGTAGCAGACAACATCAACAACAGCTTGGAATTCACAATAAATAAAACTTAGTTTCAAAATAACCAGCACAGCAATACCACTTCCAAACCAGAAATATACTCAAACCAAAGGCCAAATCGATTTGTAAAACTCCACAGCAACAAACAATACTCAAATGGACTCAACTGAGTTCGAATAGACTCAGAACCAGAACCAGTAGACTTCAAAAAATAGGTTCAGCAATCAACAAGGAGTAGGAATCATTGTCTAGGACCCCATCTTATCTAAGAACCAATGGAACAGTAGCTTTTCAAGGTGTTTATTTATTTATTTTTTTACAAAACTGATCTTAGACTAATTATGGACTGACTTAGGAACTTCAGACTGTTTTTATCTATCAAAATTGATTTTTTCAGGATCCAAAATCCGACCCCTCACTCTGTCCCAACTTCTTCTATTTATATTAACCCAAACAAACCTGCCCATTAAAACCAACCTGCCTTTTCTTTTTAAAAGAAACCTATTACAAAATGTTTTCCTTATTTTCAGCCCCAATTACCTCTTGTTCCCCATTAGCTTATTAACTTAATAGCACTTAATGCCCTACTATTATACTACTATTATTAAAAAAATTCCCTAACATTTTCTATTCATAAAACACCCCTGAATCCTACTGTTACTGCCCTGATTCTAATCTGATGCTAAGCCTTCTTAAGTTATAACGGTCACTGATTATTAACTGCTAAATTACCAGCTATAACCAATTCTCAATCCTATTCAAACAATGATTCAAGGCAGACAATCCAATTCAGTCAGACATGGCACCAAACAAAAGGAACTGATAATGCGAG
>MU759244.1:19074-63014 GCA_026770625.1 Nicotiana glauca | reverse complement strand
CGGTTCTACCTCCAATACGCTCAAATCTAATCACAAATTGCTCAATTACTTTAATAAACACTATATGAATCAATTTGAATGCATAAAAAAGATTTTCCCAAGTTTTTCCCAATAATTCCAAAAATACCCCTAGCCCACGTGGTCAAAATCTGAGGTTCGGACCAAAACCCGGTTACCCATTCCCCCACGAACTCAAATATGTAATTTGTGTTGAAATTGGACCTCAAATCGAGGTCCAACTCCCCAATTTTAGAAAACCTAGGTTCTACCCAAAAAACCCCAATTTCTCCCATGAAAATCCTTGATTTCTAGTGGAAAACATGTTTAATGATGTTAAAGATTGAAAGAATTGAGTAAAAATCAAGTTTGCTCTTGAAAAATAGCCTATGGTGTTTGGGTTTTGAAAGAATAGTGAAAAGTGATGAAAATTCGACTAAGTATAAAATTTGCTGGGCCTCGGATGTGGGAAATGCGAACATAGGTTCGCATTTGCGAACAATGCAGGCTTGGGAATTGCGAGATTATTTTTCACATTTGCGAACTCAAGCTGCCAGGGGACCCTTCGCATTTGCGAACTGGATCTCGCATTTGCGATACTAGGCAAGGATGGAGGCCTTCACATTTGCGAGAAAATGGGTCGCAGCCCAGAACCCAGGCTTCGCATTTGCGATGGGGTGTTCGCAATTGCGACTCTCACATTTGCGAGAATATTTTCGCAAATGCGAAAATACCAGACCTGACCTGCAATTTTTTTTTTAAAAGTTCAAAAATGCAACTCGACACCTATCCAAAACTCACCCGAGCCCTTGGGGCTCCAAACCAAACATGCACACAACCTCGAAAACATCCTACGAACTTACTCGTGCGATCAAATCGCCAAAATAAAATCATTTACATAGGATCAAGCCTCAAAACACATGATTTTTCTTCTAAACTTCATGAACTTTCAAACTTGGAACTTATAGTCCGAAACACGTCAAACGATATTAGATTTCGACCAACCTTCACAGAAAGCTCTTAAACAATATATAAGACTTGTACCGGGTGTCGGAACCAAAATATAAGCCCGATACCTCAGTCTTTTGATCAATTTTCATATCCATTTTCCTTAATAATTTCAGAAAAACAATTTAATAGAAAAATGCTTTCCACGGGCTCTAGACCTCGGAATTAGACTCCGGGCACATGCCCGAGTCCCATATTTTTCTATGGACCTTCCAGGACCGTCCAATCTCGGGTTCGGGTCAGTTTACCCAAAATGTTGACCAAAGTCAACTTTAATCATATTAATATCAAAATTCTTCAAAAGTTTTACAGAATTCACATATTTCAACATAAAAACTTTTCGGCTATGTGCCCGGACTGTGCACGCAATTCGAGGCAAGTAAAAATGAGGTCTTCAAGGCCTCGGAAGCACGGAACGAATGAGGAAACAAGTGATAGCCCTTTGGGATGTCACATCCTCCACCTCTAAATCAACCGTTCGTCCTCGAACGGACAAAAGAAAGAAGTACCTTAGTCGGGGAACAAATGTGGATAACGGCTCCACATATCAGACTCAGACTCCCAGGTCGAGGCCTCAAGGGGCTGACCTCTCCACTGAACACGAACAGAGGGAAAACTCCTAGATCTCAACTGACGAACTTGCCGGTCTAGAATAGCTACCGGCTCCTCCTCATAAGATAAATCCTTGTCCAACCGGACAGTGCTGAATTCTAACACATGGGCAGGATCGCTGTGATACCTCCGAAGCATAGACACATGAAAAACTGGATGCACGACTGGTAAGCTAGGTGGCAATGCAAGTTTATAAGCCACCTCTCCTACTCGATCAAGAATCTCAAACGGACCAATGTGCCTAGGCTGAGCTTGTCCTTCTTTTCGAACCTCATCACGCCCTTCATAGGCGATACCCGGAGCAATACCCGCTCATCAACCATAAAACCAACATCTCGGACCTTATGGTCCATATAACTCTTTTACCGCGACTGAGCCGAACGAAGTCTGTCCTGAATGATCTTGACCTTATCTAAGGCCTCCTGAACTAAGTCTGTACCCAATAACCGAGCTTCTCCCGGCTCAAACCATCCGACTGGAGACCAATATCGCCTACCATACAACGTCTCATACGGAGCCATCTGAATGTTGGACTGGTAGCTGTTGTTGTAGGCGAACTCTGGTAAAGGTAAAAACTGGTCCCACGAGCCTCCAAAATCAATGACACAAGCCCGGAGCATATCCTCCAATATCTGAATAGTCCTCTCGGAATGGCCGTCCGTCTGAGGATGGAACTCTATGCTCAACTTAACGTGGTTGTCTAACTCTTGCTGAACCGCTCTCTAGAAGTGCGAGGTAAACTGCGTACCCCAATATGAAATGATGGATACCGGTACACCATGAATGCGAACAATCTCTCGGATATAAATCTCCGCTAACCTGTCGGATGAATATGAGACTGCTATTGGAAAAAAGTGTGCTGACTTGGTCAACCTATCAACAATGACTCAAATAGAATCGAACTTCTTCCGGTTCAACGAAAGTCCAGTAATGAAATCCATGGTAATCCTCTCCCATTTCCACTCGGGAAGCTCAATCCTCTGAAACAAACCGTCGGGCCTCTGATGCTCATATTTGACCTGCTGACAGTTTAAACACCGAGCCACATACGCAACAATATCCTTCTTCATTCTACGCCACCAATAATGCTGCCGCAAGTCCTGATACATCTTCGCGGCGCCCGGGTGAATAGAATACCGGGAATTATGAGCCTCCGCTAAGATAAAATCTCGGATCCCATCAACATTGGGCACACAAACTCATCTCTGCAATCTCAACACACCATTATCATCTAAGGTCACCTTCGTGGCACCTCCATGATGCACCGTGTCTCTCAGGACACACAAATGGGGATCATCAAATTGCCAATCACGGATACGCTCCAATAGAGAAGAACGAGCGACCGTGCAAGCCAATACCCTACTGGGCTCAGAAATATCTAATCTTACGAATCGATTGGCCAAGGCCTGAACATCTAAAGAAAGCAGCCTCTGGTTGATAGGGATATAAGCTAGACTACCCATGCTGGCGGACTTCCTACTCAATGCATCAGCCACCACATTGGCCTTACCCGGGTGATATAAGATAGTAACATCATAATCTTTCAAAAACTCTAGCCATCTCCTCTGTCTCACATTCAACTCCTTCTGCTTGAACAGGTACTGAAGGCTCTTGTTATCCGTGTACACCTCACACGTCACACCATATAGGTAATTCCTCCAAATATTCAAAGGATGAACAACCGCTGCCAACTCTAGATCATGAACCAGATAATTCTTCTCGTGGACCTTCAACTATCTCGAAGCATAGGCAATAACTTTTCCATCCTGTATCAATACTGCTCCTAGCCCAATACAGGAAGCATCACAAAAGACTGTGTAAGGCCCGTAACATGTGGGCAAAACCAACACCGGTGCCGTGGTCAGAGCTATCTTGAGCTTCTGAAAGCTCGACTCACACTCATCTGACCACGTGAACTGGGCACCCTTCTGGGTCAACCTGGTCATCGGGGCTGCAATAGAAGAAAATCCCTCTACGAACCGACGGTAATAACCAGCCAACCCCAAGAAACTCCGAATCTCGGTCACTGAAGCTGGTCGAGGCCAATTCTTGACTGCTTCAATCTTCTTCGGGTCCACCTGAATACCCTCTGCTGATACAATATGACCCAGAAATGCAACCGAACTCAACTAGAACTCGCACTTAGAAAACTTAACGCATAACTGACTATCCTTCAGAGTTTGGAGAACCACTCAGAGGTGTTTCTCGTGCTCTTTCTGGCTGCGGGAGTACACCGGAATATCATCAATAAAAACTATCATGAATAAGTCTAGATATTGTCTGAACACTCGGTTCATCCACTATATAAATGCTGCTGGGGAATTTGTCAACCCAAATGACATGACTAAAAACTCGTAGTGCCCATACCGAGTGCGGAATGCTGTCTGAGGGACATCAGACGCCCTAATCTTCAGCTGCTGGTAGCCAGATCTCAAGTCTATCTTTGAAAAAACCTTTGCTCCCTGAAGCTAGTCAAACAAATCGTCAATCCTCGGTAGTGGATACTTGTTCTTTACCGTCACTTTGTTCAATTGCCGGTAATCAATACACATCCGCATCGAACCATCCTTCTTCTTTACAAATAACACCGGCGCACCCCAAGGAGAAACACTAGGCCTAATAAAACCCTTCTCTAGTAAATCCTGCATATGGTCCTTTAACTTCTTTAACTTTGGCGAGGCCATGCGATATGGCAGAATAGAAATGGGCTGCGTGCCCGGAGCCAGATCAATACAGAAATCAATATCCCTGTCGGGCGGCATACCCAGCAGGTTTGAAGGGAAAACCTCGGGGAATTCCCGAACAATAGGAACAGAGTCAATAGAAGGAACCTCTACTCTGCGCTGGAGTCATGAACATACGTCAGATAAGCTAAACACCCCTTCTCGACAATGCGATGAGCCTTAACATATGAAATAATACTGCGGGTGGCATGACCTAGGGTCCCTCTCCACTCTAGTCGGGGCAATTCTGGCAAGGCCAAGGTCAAGGTCACGGTCTTGGCATGACAATCTAAGATAGCATGATACGGGGACAACCAATCCATCCCCAAAATAATGTTGAAATTCACCATAGCTAAAAGCAATAAATCAACATGGGTCTCAAGGCCCTCAAACACAATCACACAGGAACGATGCACCCGGTCGACTACTATAGAGTCACCCACCAGCGTAGATACATAAACAGGTATGTCCAAAGCATAACTAGACATAGCCAGGCAGGGTGCAAAATCAGTCGACACATATGAATATGTAGACCCGGGGTCGAATAGCACTGACGCATCTCTATCACAAACCAGTATAGTACTTGTAATAATGGCATCTGACGACTCGGCCTCTGGTCTGGCTGGCAAAGCATAAAACACGGGGCTCAGCCCCACCTCCCTAAACCATGTCTCTGGGACGATCGGCTACCTGCTGACCCCTACCTCTGGTGGTTCGGCCTCCACCTCTACGGTCTCGACCTCCACCTCTATGATCCATACCCCTGCCCCTGGTTGGCTGGGCAGGCTGTAGGTCACCTGGTGCCTGAATCATGGGGCGAGGACCCTGCTACTGCGACTGTGTACCCCTCAATCTCGGACAAGCTCTCCTGATATGACCATACTCAACACATTCATAACATCCCTCCGTACGATGAGACTGGCCCTGACGACCCGAATGACCTCCACAAAAGCTCTAAAGAGGCTGTGCACTGATGGGAGCTGGCGGTGCACTAAGTGTTTGCTTATCGAAATACTGCCCACGAAAACCACGATCACCTAGAACACCCTGCGAAGCCTGGAGGGCTGACTGAAAGGGTCTGGAAGGCTGACCCCTATCATGAGAATCCCTGCCTCCAGATGAGGCACCACCGAATTGACCTGAGTGACGGGGTCTCTTGTCTGCCCTATGACCACCCCCTGTTGCAGAACCACCTCGATCCTCCGGGCCACATTGGCTGCTTCTGAAAGGTAATATCACTACCCGCCTCCCTGGCCATCTGAAGATGAATAGGCTGGATCAAACCATCAATAAATCTCCTCACCCTCTCCCTATCAGTGGGGAGTATGACGAGGGCATGGCGAGCCAGATCGATAAACAGGGTCTCATACTGGGTGACCATCATAGACTCCCTGGTGGAGGCGCTCAAACTGCCTCTGGTAAGCATCCCTCTGAGTAACGAGAAGAAACTTCGATAGAAACAAATTCGAAAACTGATCCCAAGTCAAAGGCGGCGACCCTGCTGGTCTGGCTGAACAATAATCCCTCCACCAAGTCTTGGAGGATCCAGATAGACGAAAAGCCGTAAAATCAACTCCATTGGACTCCACAATGCCCATGTTCCGAAAAACCTAGTGGCAGCTATATAAGAAATCCTGGGGGTCCTCAGAAGAAGCTCCGCTGAATGTAGCACTGAAGAGCTTGGTGAACCTGTCCAGCCTCCACAAGGCATCTGCGGACATAGCCACTCCATCACTGGCCTGTGCAACTACCCCCGGCTAAACTGCCACAGCTGTCTGAACCGGTGTAATCTCTGTCTGGGGAGCTATCTGCTCTGAAGTATGTGCTGTATGAGTTTGAGCTCCTCCCCCAGCCTGGGAAGTGGCTGGTGCTACAGGAAGCAATCTTTCTCGGGTGACACTCTCCATGAGGCAAACCAACCGGACCAAGGCATCCTGAAGAACTGGGGTAGCAATAAACCCCTCTGGGACCTGAGCTGGGCCCACCGGAATTATTTGGGCTGGGGCCGGAACCTCCTCGTCAAGGCCAACCTGAGGGTCTGCCACTGGTGTTATTGCTGGTGGCTGGGCCCTGCCCCTACCCCGGCCCCTAGAATGGCCACGTCCTCTGCCCCTAGCGGGAGCTGCCTGGGGCTCGTACTGCTGATCGGTGGATGAAGAAGCGTGTGTTCTCGCCATCTGCGAAAGAACATAGTAGAAATTCAATCAGCATTGGGAAACCAAATCGCACGACAAGAAAGAACAAATGAGAGATTTTTCCTAGCACAATAGACTCTGGGGAACAAGTACAGACGTCTCCGCACCTACCCCTCTGACTCTACTAAGTTTGTCCGTGAGTTGTGAGACCTATGTAACCTAGTGCTCTGATACCAACTTGTCACGACTCAAATTTCCCACCATCGGGATCGTGACAGCGCCTACTCGTGGTAGCTAGGCAAGCCAACTCAATTGCCTTTCCCTTACTAAACAATTATTTCAACAGTTTATAGCATCAATAAAGAACATGAAATTTAATAAGAACAATAGCAGAAGTCTGATTTATAAATACGAATCAAAATGCGGAATAGTCAATAATAGCCTCTACCCAAGATTTGGTGTCACAGTACTCACGAACTACTAAGAATATACTAAATACAATGGTCTGAAAGAAATATATAAGTTGTCCGTCTCGAAAAGAATGAGGCAACGGTCTAAAAGAGAACATAAAGAAGAGACGCCGGGCCTGCGGACGCCTGCAAGGCTACCTCAGTCTCGTAAAAATGAAAACCTGCTCCAGCACTACTACTGCTGCTCCTCAAAACCTGAACCTGTGCAAAAATGCACAGAAGTGTAGCATCAGAACAACCGACCCCATGTGCTGGTAAGTGTCTAGCCTAACCCCGGCGAAGTAGTGAAGAGGCTAGACTGGACACCACATAAACTTGTGCAGTTATAAATATATAGCTGAAAATCGAATACAAGGCAATTAACAACATGGGAGGGGAAACATGCTATGGGAAGGTACAATATTAATAGTAATCCCAAGTAACACAATTAAAGCAGCTTAGATTCACAATGAACAAGGAATCAATACTCAATACAAGCTCATTTTATCAGTAACTGTTGCGAAGTGCAACCCGCTCCATAATTACCATTGTTGCGGCGTGCAACCCGCTCCACAAATACCACTGCTGCGGCGTGCAACCCGACCCATACCATTTATCAGGTATCAATGTTGCGGCGCGCAACCCGACCCTCATATATCATTGTTGCGGTGTGCAACCCGATCCTCAATATCATTGGTGTGGCGTACAACCCGATCCTCAATATCATTGTTGCGGTGCACAACCCGATCTTCAATGTCATTTAACAGTCTGACTTCCCAAATAATAGTCACAATTAAGTGACATAAAAATAAGCAAATATTTGACAAAATCCCGGCAAGGGAAAGAATCCAACAAGTTCAACCAAACGTCCCGGCAAGGGGATAATCAACAACGCTTTCTCTTTCTTACTTTTCTTATCTTATAACCCACTCTACTATTTCGAGCCAATGCTCCAAGGAATCAAGTAATCATATCACCGTTCACATGTTATTCACAACATATAGGAATCCTCCAATAATCACGGAGTTCACAACCAAGTCATGATAATCACATTATAAGGACTCACGGTCATGCTAGACACCAATGTATAGATACTCGTCACCATGCCGATACATCATACTCGATCACATAGCAATTAGCAACAAGACACAACTCCTATTCCCTCAAGCTAGGGTTAAACCAAACACTTACCTCAAAGCCTTGAAATCCACTTAACCTTCAACTATCGCTTTTCCTCGCGGTTCCACCTCCAATACGCTCGAATCTAATCACAAATTGCTCAATTACTTTAATAAACACTATATGAGTCAATTTGAATGCATAAAATGATTTTCCCAAGTTTTTTCCCAATAATTCCAAAAACGCCCCCGAGCCCACGTGGTCAAAACTCGAGGTTCGGACCAAAACCCGATTACCCATTCCCCTACGAATTCAAATATGTAATTTGTTTTGAAATCAGACCTCAAATCGAGGTCCAACTCCCCTATTTATAGAAAACCTAGGTTCTACCCAAAAACCCCAATTTTACCCATGAAAATCCTTGATTTCAAGTGGAAAACATGTTTAATGATGTTAAAGATTGAAACAATTGGTAAAAATCAACTTACAAGTTATTTGGGATGAAGTTTGCTCTTGAAAAATCGCCTATGGTGTTTGGGTTTTGAAAGAATAGTGAAATGTGATGAAAATTCGACTAAGTATAAAATTTGCTGGGCCTCGGATGTAGGAAATGCGAACATAGGTCCGCATTTGCGAACAATGCAGGCTTGGGAATTGCGAGATTATTTTTCGCATTTGCGAACTCAAGTTGCCAGGGGACCCTTCGCATTTGCAAACTAGATCTCGCATTTGCGAGAAAATGGGTCGCATTTGCGACCCTATGCCCAGAAGCCACGCTTCGCATTTGCGATGGGGTGTTCGCAATTGCGACTCTCGCATTTGCGAGAATATTTTCGCAAATGCAAAAATACCAGACCTGACCTGCAATTTTTTTTTCAAAGTTAAAAAATGCAACTCGACACCTATCCAAAACTCACCCGAGCCCTCGGGGCTCCAAACCAAACATGCACACAACCTCAAAAACATCCTACGGATTTACTCGTACGATCAAATCGCCAAAATAACATCATTTACATAAGATCAAGCCTTAAAACACATGATTTTTCTTCTAAACTTCATGAACTTTCAAACTTGGAACTTATAGTCCGAAACACGTCAAACAACGTCCGATTTCGAACAAACTTCATAGAAAGCACTTAAACAATATATAAGACTTGTACCGGGCATCGGAATCAAAATACGAGCCCGATACCTCAGTCTTTTGATCAATTTTCATCTCCATTTTCCTTAATAATTTCAGAAAAATAATTTAACAGAAAAATGCTTTCCTCGGGCTCTAGACCTCGAAATTTGACTCCTGGCACATGCCCCAGTCCCATATTTTTCTACGGACCTTCCGGGACCGTCCAATCTCGGGTCCGGGTTCGTTTACCCAAAATGTTGACCAAAGTCAACTTTAATCATATTAATATCAAAATTCTTCAAATTTTTCACAGAATTCACATATTTCAACATAAACGCTTTCCGGATACGTGCCGGACTGCGTACGCAAATCGAGGCAAGTAAAAATGAGGTTTTTAAGGCCTCGAAAGTACGGAACGAATGAGGAAACAAGTGATGACCCTTTGGGTCGTCACAGTTATTTGTCGCTTAAGAATTTTTAACGTAAAATTTGCCCTTCGTGGCTTGATATAAATTGATAATATAACAAAGAGTAAACCTTGAAAACCCTTGATTATTTGTTGAAGGTGTTTAACTGTCTTCCGGATTCGTGAATTAGAACTGCTATATAAATCCATGATTTTCTCACATTGTTAGTATATTGTCAATTGACCCCTAGTAAGTGTCGAAGTTGACCATCTCTAGCAGCCTAATGGGCGTAGCAGCGCAGATGATTCTGGGACTATGTGAGTTGCATTATTCGAGGCGGCCCACAGCTAGTGTAGTCCCTTTAATCATATTGTATTTATTTCCGGTCTAATGTATTTCGAACTGATGTTGTATTTTATTCCCTATCAGTAGATGCTCATGCACTCGTGACACCGAGTTCTGGGAGGATTTTGGATTATTCAGTATTAAGTCCTTTATTGACTTAAATGTTCATTTTTGTAAAATCTTTACTGTTTAATATTCAGCGTATAAGAAAAATGATTTCTACAAATACTAAAACTGGAATTTAATTATGCATTCTTGGTTGGCTTGCCTGACGGCGGTGTCCGGTGCCACCACGACCCTTAGTGGATTTTAGTTCGTGACAGGGTCGTTACATCAATAGGAGGAGCTAAAGTTTTCCTCCTACACTGAGTAAATTAAAAATTCATATTGCACCAAAAAACTTCGGCATAGATGCTGAAGTTTTTTAGTTATTATTTAAACACTTTAGCAGGAGGAGCTAAAGTTTTCCTCCTACACTGGGTAAATTAAAAATTCATATTGCACCAAAAAACTTCGGCATACGTGCTGAAGTTTTTTAGTTATTATTTAAAAACTTCAGCAGGAGGAGCTGAAATTTTCCTCCTACACGGGGTAAATTAAAAATTTATATTGCACCGAAAAACTTTGGTATAGGTGCTGAAGTTTTTTAGTTATTATTTAAATGCTTCAGCAGGATGAGCTGAAATTTTCCTCCTGCACTTGGTAAATTAAAAATTCATATTGCACAAAAAAACTTCGGCATAGATACTGAAGTTTTTTAGTTATTATTTAAAAACTTCGGCAGGAGGAGCTGAAGTTTTTCTCCTACACTATGTATTTTATTATCAACTTTTGAAAAAGCTTCATACCAAAAAAAATTCTTATGTTTTCAGGAATATGTAAAATATTTTTCATATAATTTTTTGTATGTTAGTTCATCTGCTAAAAATGCTTAATATTCTGTCGTGCAATATGTAATTTTTGGTTTAGATTTTGTTAATTGTTCTGTTATTTTCTATGTTTAAAAAGAATTTTTAGTTCATGCTTGAAGTTTTCATCAAGCACTGTGTATTTTATTACTCCCTCCGTTTCAATTTATGTGAACCTATTTTCTTTTTGGTCCGTGCCAAAAAGAATGACCCCTTTTCTTATTTGGAAACAATTTACCTTTATGTAATAATTTATAGCCACAAAAAATGATTGTGCCTCATTTTATACCACAAGTTCAAAAGTCTTCTCTCTTTTCTTAAACTCCGTGCCCAGTCAAATGGGTTCACATAAATTGAAACGGAGAGAGTATTATTTTTTTGAAAAAACTTCATGCCAAAAAATATTTAATATTCAGATTAGTTTCTGTTAATTCCGGTTGAAGTTATATAGTTCATTTCCTCTGCTATTTTTTAAGTTAGAATAGAATTAATATTAAAAAAAATGCATAAAAACTTAAAACAAAAACTGAATATTTCATTAAAATATTAGAAAATATAAATCAAATTACATAAATAAAAAAAAATTATTCGTCTGTATCATCATCATCATCGTCGTCGTTGTCATTACCAGATGGACGAGCATCTTCATCAGCAAGATTATCAAATCTTGCATACATCACAAGCGTATCAAGCTTGTTGTTAATTTCTTTTAGCTCCTTGTCGTACTTTTCTATGACCTCATCAAGCTTAAACTCAAATGCCTCAATGATGTCTTGCTTGATTTTGTCCACTATTTGCTTGATGACAACATCTATTTTTCTCCTTTTTGTATTTTATGTCTGCTAAAATATATGTGTTTGAGTGAATCTCACAAGGATTAGCGTGCTTATATAGGGAAAAAACTTTTGCATGGTATATGAAAAGGCAAAAAGGAATTTTAAAGGTTGTCTAATGAAAAGCGTGCATGAATGTGGTAGGAATGTAATTATTAAACTAACACATACCCCCAAATACAATGTAATTACTACTTTAAGTGTGTAGGTTACTCCTGTATACTATGCAATTAATGCTGAAACATGCTCAAGTTTGTTGAATTCATTTGCTAAAACTTCAGCCCAATGTGCTGAAGTTTTTTAGTTCATTTCTAAAATCTTCAGCACTTACTGAGCTGAAGTCTTTTTCCCTGCATTGATGAATCCCCATCATACAAAAACTTCAGCTAATATGCTGAATTTATTAAGCTTATGTCTAAAAACTTCAGCACTTAATAAGCTGAAGTTTTCTGTGCAAGATTCGTTAATTATGTCATAGATATTTTTCCAAAAAACTTCAGCAAAATATGCCTAAGTGATTTAGTTCATTTGTAAAAGTTTCAGCACAAACAACCTAAAATTCTTCTATTCACTTTCCTAATACTTTCCACTAAACATGAATATGCAGGATGAGTTCGATTTGCGTTGTTATAACTTTCAATGGCAGTTGGACTCCTGATTTCAAATACTTGGATCATGATACAAAACTTATTCTACTTAATAAGCACATATCATTCAATACTTTCCTAAAGAAAATTAGTGAAGTTGCAAATATTGATTCAACCAGATATGCACTAAAAGTATGGTTTGATATGAAACTAAATACAAGTAAAGGAATGTTTGTAACTTCAGATGAAGAACTCAGTACGTGTATACATTTTCTTACAACTGAGCCTAGAAGAATTGCCATTTCGTCATTGAAAAAATACAACCTTCAGAATCTGCAACATTCACCCAATCTCTTGCATATGCGATAGATTCAGAACCTTTTGATGACTATCAACATGAAGTACGACAGCAAATAATGGAAGTAGACAACGGGCAACAACTTTCTAACATTACAGCTGCTTCAGAATATATAGTGTAGCCACAATTATCCCCTCCTCAAATAAATTCATACAAGTTTGTTGATGACCAAGAAGAAGAAGGACAACTAATAATGCAAATTGACAACCAACACACAATCCAACAAAACTTTTTGTTACCTTCTGCAATGATAAGCAACAACGAAGATGAAGTAAACATGGAGCTTATACCGATAACATCAGATAGAATTAAAGAAATTGCTGAAAGTTCTTGTTCTTCTCAAAAATCAAGAAAAAGAGTGAGGGGAAAGGTGAAAGAATCTCTACCATGTAAAATACTTGGGCACGATGCGTTGCCTGAGGAAGTAGGAGTTGGATCAATCTTTGAGAACAAACAAAACATGACTAAATTTTTCTACAGCTTGGAGATAAACCGGGAAGTTGAATTCATTGCTGGTAGATCATGTTCCAAGAGATACAAGCTAAAATGCATCTTGGACAAATGTGGTTAGAATGTATGTGGTACCATAATAAAATATCATAACATCCATGAATGCTCAGTTGATGCAAGAAAATTAGATCAGAAGCATGCTACATCAAATTTTATAAGTGAACAAATTATAGAACACGTTCGAGATAAAAAGATAGAGGTTACACCAGCCTTCCGAGAGTTGCGGTAGCTTCGTTAGGTGATTTGTGATATATGTGCAAAATTTTAGTTGAATCGGAGGTGGTTAGGTCGGGTTTTTGATCGAATGTGAGTTTCGGAAGAATTTGATAAACTTAGGCTTTGATTTGGTGAAATTTGATGATTTTGGTGTTAACGGTAATATTTTGATGGTTCGAGCAAGTTTTAATAAGGTAATAGATCATATCTGTGCTTTTGGTTGAGGTTCCGGGGGCCTCGGGGTGAGTTCGGGTGGTTAAACAGAGAGTTTTGGAGTTGTTGCATGATTTATGACTGCTGGTATCTAGTATTTCCGCATCTGCGGAAAAGGGACCGTAGAAGCGGTTCTACAGATGCAGTGGGGTAGATCGCGGAAGCGGTTTTAGAGGGGCTTGGCAATTCCGCAGAAGCGGAAGTGTTTTCGCAAAAGTGGTCATCGCAGGTGCGGCTTTGGACCGCAGAAGCGGTCCGGGGTGACTTGATGAAAAACCGCAGAAGCAGTGGAAGAACCGCAGAAGCAGTAACCGTAGAAGAGGCATTTTGGGCCGCAGAAGCGAAAAGGCCAGGGCAGATATTAAATTAAGTCTTCTTCGCTAATTTTGAAAGAACAAACATTTTGGACTTCGAACTAAGAGGGTTTTGGGCGATATTTGAAGAGGGTTTCAAGGGCTATCATCAGGTATGGATTCTTGGACTTAGATTATGATATTATGGTGTATAAACATGGATTAACACTGAAAACCCAAGGAATTAAAGGTTAAAAATGGAGGTTAGGGCTTGAAACTTAAGAGAGTTTAAACTTGTGATTTGAGGGGTCAAATAGAGTCCGATTCTTGTGAACTTGATATGTATAGACTCGTGGCGAGATAAGGATCATATTGATGTAAAATTTTGTGGATTTCAAGAAGTGGGCCCGGGGCTCGGGTTTTGCAAATTTTGTGATTTTCGATATTTTTCGAGTTTTTTCGATTGGGTTATTTTCCCTTAGCCTATTGTAATGTATTCGTTGTGGTTTTGGCCAGATTCGACGGGCGAGGAGGTCGATTTGAGAGGAAAGGGAATTGCGAGCTAGTCTTTGGCCGGCTAGAGGTGAGTAATTAATGTAAATGCTGCTCTGAGGGTTTGAAACCCCAGACTTTCACATCGTAATGCTATATTGAGGCGTGACATGCATTCCACGATAAGTGCGGGGTCGTTTACTATTGGGGATTGAGACTTGGTCCATCCCGAGTGTTAATTTCTACTATATTGGTGATTGAGACGCATACTTTATCACTGTGAATTGGGCTTATTGTCGTGTTTGGGGCCTTGTGCCGACCTGTAGAATCCTAAGGGGATCCTTATGTGTTTTTCCTCACTTGTGTGCATAACATATACACTTTGTCATGCTTTTAACTGTTAAAAACAATACAATAATTGTGTTTATACTTGAATATTAAATGGAAAGGGATATGAGGGCTGAGATCCCTATAGTATATCATGCCCGATTGGCTGTGAACTTATTTGACTGAGATGGGTCGAGGATCCGATAGTGAGGATGTTTCCCTTTGATATGGATTGGGCTGCATGCCGCAGCGATGATATGTATATTGATGTTGAGGCCGAGAGCTTGTTTGATGCCACGATATGGCTGATATTGCGCTTGGGCTGTAGGAGTCCCTCCGGAGTCTGTATACACCGCCAGTGAGCGCCGTCGACGTTAAATAAGTGGAGCGGGCTGCACGCCGCAACGGGTACTAGAGTGTACCTTTATCTGTGTTGCATCCTTTCATGTATTATTCCTTGACTGTATAACTTGTTGGTTACCGTTTCACTGATATTGATCTAAACTGCTAGATATAGATTACTTTGTGTATTTTTTGGGTTTTCTTACTTTCATACTGTAGTTATGTTTATTACTTACTGGGTCGGAGTACTTACTTTACTCCCTGCACCTTGTGTGCAGATCTAGGGCATTCACAGGCTGAGTGAGCTTTGACCAGCTTTCCAGAGTTCTTATTCCGTGAGTACTTGAGGTAGCTACAGGGCGTTTGCAGTCGTTGATTCTCCCTTCTATCCCTATCCTTTTATTTTCGCATTATCAGCTTTTAGGCAGACTTTGTAGTAGGATGTTACTCTGTAGTTTAGAGGCTCATGTTCGTGACACCGTGTCCATGTTGGGCTGTATTGGTATTTGTTATTTTTCCGCATTGTTATCAGTGTTTTAGGCCTTGACTTAAATGGAATTTATCTTTACCTGTTTAATTAATGGGGTTGTTGTTATAAATGGTCGGGCTTGCCTAGTAGTGTGCTGGGCGCCATCATGACCGAGTTCGGGTCGTGACAAGTTGGTATCAGAGCCTAGGTTACTTGGTCTCGCGAGTCATCAGCCGGTTTAGTAGAGTCTAGCGGATCGGCACGGAGACGTCTGTACTTATCCTCGGGAGGCTGCAGAACCTTTAGGAAACTTCATATTCTTGGAATTCTTATCGTGCGACTTTGTTTATCCGAGAACTAAATTTTGTTATTCTCTCGCAGATGGCGAGAATCCGTACTACTGGACGTGGCGGATGACCACCTGTACCACCTACTGAGGCCACCAGAGGTCATGGACGCGGTCGTGGTCGAGGGAGAGCCGAGGGGGCAGCACTTTTTGACCCACCAGTGACCCCAGCTCAGGATCAGTCTCCAGCTGTAGAGGCTCCAGCAGCACCTGTTCAGGCACCAGCTGTGCCTATTGTGATTCCGGGTCTTCAGGAGGCCCTAGCTCAGATTCTATCAATTGCATTGGCCTGGCTTAGGCAGTCTCAGCCACTACTGCAGCAACTACTTCGTAGGCTGGGGGAGGTAATCAGACCCCCGCTGCTCGCACGCCTGAGCAGGTAGTGCAGGGTTTGCAGACACCAGAGGCACCACCAGTTCAGCAAGTTGCCCCAGTTCAGCCGGTTGCACCGGTTCAGGATGATGTGATTCCAGCTTTGCCAGACGATGAGCAGCGTCATCTTGAGAGGTTCAGTAGGCTCTTACCTCCTAGTTTCAGTGGTGTTCCGAGCGAGGATGCCCAGGGTTTTCTCGACAAGTGTCGACGTATGCTTCGGACAGCAGGGATCTTGGAGGCGAGCGGGGTATCATTTACTACTTTTCAGTTTTCTGGAGTAGCCTTCACTTGGTGGGAGGCATATGAGCGGCGGAGGTCGGTGGGTGCAGCGCCTTTGTCATGGAAGGAATTCTCCACTCTCTTCCTGGAGAAGTGGGTATCGCAGTCTCAGATGGAGGAGCTGCGGAGACAGTTTGAGTGGCTTCGTCAGGGAGATATGACTGTGTCACAGTATGAGGTGAGATTTTCGGAGTTGGCTCGTTATGCTCCATCTATCGTCCCGACTAATCGGGAGAGGATTAGGAGGTTTGTGGACGGACTTATTTATCCCGTCCGTATTTTGATGACCCGAGAGAGGATTTTGAGTCATACCTTTGAGGATGCAATGGATATTGCTCGTGATATTGAGACGGCTCGCAGTCAGGAGAGAGAGGAGAGGGAGTCCAAGAGACCTCGTGGATCGGGTAGCTTTAGTGGTGCTCCGTCTAAGACCCAGGGTCAGCAGAGCAGAGGTCGTTCTTTCAGGCCTCATCTATCGGCTCGTCCCGAGTATTGTGGGGCATCCTCAGGCCGTGGTCATCAGGGGTTTCAGTAGGGCCAGTCTTCAATTAGTTCCCTCCCAACTGAGAGCTCATCATATGCCCCTTCAGTTCAGGGTTCTTCTACGTAGAGCGCATCGGCTGGTCATTCTAGTGCGAAGGGTTCCCTTCAGCCCTCTTCTCCAGCATCTGGTATTTACTTCGAGTGTGGCAAGTTTTGCCATATGAGGAGGCAGTGTCCTCGACGCCGTGGTAGTCAGTCTCAGTAGAGCGATCAGCCCTCATCTTCTTCTCCGGTTTCTTCAGCACCAGCCCAGTCAGAGAGGGGCGGAGGCCAGACAGCCAGGGGTCGCCCTAGGGGCAGAGGCCGATCAGGCGGCGGCGGCCAGGCTAGATTTTATGCTATTCCAGGCTGGACAGATGCCCTTGCATCAGATGCTATTATCACAGGTATTATTTCAGTCTGCCACAGAGATTCCTCTGTCTTATTTGATCACAGTTCTACCTATTCTTATGTGTCATTATATTTTACTCATTATTTGTGTACGATCCGGGGGTGTCTTGCATTACCTGTGCACGTATCTACCCCGGTGGGTGATACTATTATTGTGGACCATGTGTATCTGTCCTGTCTTGTTACTATTGGGGGTCTGGAGACCCGAGTTGATTTATTGCTTTTAAGCATGGTAGACTTTGATGTTATTCTAGGCATGGACTGGTTATCTCCATGTCATGCTATTCTAGACTGTCATGCAAAGACAGTCACTTTGGCTATGCCGGGTGTTCCGAGGATCGAGTGGCATGGTATGACTGACTATGTCCCTAGTAGGGTTATATCTTTCTTGAAAGCCCAGCGTATGGTTAGGAAGGGTTGTCTATCATATTTGGCCTTCGTGCGTGATGTTGGAGCTGAGACTCCCAGTATAGATTCTATTCCCGTTGTGAGGGATTTCCCTGATGTGTTTCCGGCAGACCTGCGGGGTATGCCCCCGGACAAGGACATTGATTTTGGTATTGACCTGGCGCCGAGCACCAAGCCCATTTCCATTCTGCCGTATCGTATGGCACTAGCAGAGTTAAAAGAATTAAAAGATCAGCTTCAGGAACTCTTAGAAAATGGGTTTATTCGGCCTAGTGTGTCACCGTGGGGTGCACCTGTGTTATTTGTGAAGAAGAAAGATGGCACAATGAGAACGTGTGTTGACTACAGGCAGTTAAACAAAGTGACAGTGAGGAACAAGTATCCCTTGCCTCACATCGATGATTTATTTGACCAGCATCATGGAGCGAGGGTGTTTTCTAAGATTGATCTCCGTTCGGGCTATCACCAGTTGAAGATCAAGAATTCAGACATTCTTAAGACGGCTTTCTGGACTAGATATGGTCACTATGAGTTTCTGGTTATGTCTTTCGGGCTGACCAATGCCCCGGCAGCGTTCATGCATCTGATGAACAGTGTATTTTGGCCGTATCTAGATTCGTTTGTTATTGTATTCATTGATGATATTTTGGTATACTCGCGTAGTCAGGAGGAGCACACAGAGCATTTGCGAGTTGTATTACAGATATTGAGGGAGGAGCAGTTGTATGCCAAGTTCTCCAAGTGTGAGTTTTAGCATAGTTCCGTGGCCTTCTTGGGACACGTGGTGTCCAGTGATGGTATTCAGGTCGATCCGAAGAAGATTGAGGTGGTTTAGAGTTGGCCTAGACCGTCCTCGGCCACAAAGATTTGTAGCTTCCTCGGTTTGGCGGGTTATTATCGCCAGTTCATCCAGGGTTTCTCATCTATTGCCTCGTCCTTGACCAAGTTGACACAGAAGGGTGCTCTATTTGTATGGTCGGATGAGTGCGAGGAGAGCTTTCAGAAGCTCAACAAAGCTTTGACCACAACTCTAGTATTGGTCTTGCCATCAGCTTCAGGTTCTTACACCATTTATTGTGATGCTTCGAGAGTCGGGATTGGCTCTGTATTGATGTAGGAGGGTAGAGTGATTGCTTATGCTTCTCGTCAGTTGAAGCCCTATGAGAAGAACTACCGTGTTCACGACTTAGAATTGGCTGTTATAGTTCATGCCTTGAAGATTTGGAGGCGCTATCTATATGGAGTATCTTGTGAGGTATTCATCGATCATCGCAGTCTTCAGCATTTGTTCAAACAAAAGGATCTTAATTTGAGGCAGCGGAGGTGGCTTGAGTTGCTTAAGGACTATGATATTACCATTTTGTATCATCCGGGAAAGGCCAATGTAGTTGCTGATGCTTTGAGCCGAAAGGTAGTTAGTATGGGGAGTCTGGCGTATATCCCAGTTGGGGAGAGGCCCTTTGGAGTTGATGTTCAGGCTTTGGCCAATCGGTTGGTGAGACTAGACATTTCAGAGCCCAGTCGGGTATTGGCTTGCATGGTTTCTCGGTCTTCCTTGTATGATCGCATCAGAGAGCGCCAGTATGATGATCCGTATTTGCTTGTCCTCAGGGACAGAGTTCAGCACAGAGATGCTAGAGATGTGACTATAGTTGATGATGGTGCGTTGAGGATGCAGGGCCGGATTTGTGTGCCCAATGTGGACAGGCTTAGAGATTTGATTCTTAAGGAGGCAAATAGCTCACGGTATTCCATCCATCCGGGTGCCGCGAAGATGTATCAGGACTTGAGACAACACTACTGGTGGAGGAGAATGAAGAAGGACATTGTGGGATTTGTGGCTCGGTGTCTCAATTGTCAACAGGTAAAATATGAGCATTAGAGACCAGGCGGTTTGCTTCAGCAGATAGTTATTCCTGAGTGGAAATGGGAGAGAGTTACTATGGATTTCGTGAGTGGTCTTCCTTGGAATTTGAAGAAGTTTGACTCGATTTGGGTGGTTGTGGATCGGCTGACCAAGTCCGCGCATTTCATTCCAATGGGTACTACATATTCTTCAGAGTGGCTGGCAGGGATCTTTATTCGTGAGATTGTCCGATTGCATGGGGTTCCAGTTAATATTATCTCGGATAGAGGCACTCAGTTTACTTCCCAAATCTGGAGGACTTTTCAGCGAGAGTTGGGTACGTAGGTAGAGCTGAGCACATGTTTCATCCTCAGACGGACGGATAGTCCGAGCGTACCATTCAGATATTAGAGGACATGTTGCGTGCCTGTGTTATTGATTTCGGAGGTTCTTGGGATGAGTTTCTACCTCTTGTAGAGTTTGCCTATAACAACAGCTATCAATCTAGCATTTAGATGGCGTCGTATGAGGCCTTATATAGGAGATGGTGTAGATCTCTGGTCGGTTGGTTTGAGCTCGGCGAGGCTAGGTTACCGGGGACAGATTTGGTCCAGGATGCCTTAAAGAGAGTGAAGGTGATTCAGGAGAGACTTCACACAGCTAAGTCGCGTCAGAAGAGTTATGCGGACCGGAAGGTTCGAGATGTATCTTACTCGGTGGGTGAGAAGGTGTTGCTGAAGGTTTCACCCATGAAGGGTGTGATGAGGTTTGGAAAGAAAGGGAAGCCGAGTTTGCGGTTCATTTTTTAGGTTCTTAGGAGGATTGGGGAGGTGGCCTATATGCTTGCTTTGCCACCTAGCTTGTCAGGCGTTCATCCGGTATTCCATGTTTCCATGCTCCGGAAGTATGTTGGGGACCCGTCTCATGTCTTGGACTTCAGTACATTTCAGTTGGATGAGGATTTGACATATGATGTAGAGCCATTGGCTATTTTGGGTTGTCAGGTTCGGAAATTGAGATCGAAGGATATAGCTTTGGTGAAGGTACAATGGAGAGGTCGGCTGATGGAGGAGGCTACTTGGGAGACCGAGCAGGAGATGCGGAGCAGATACCCTCACCTATTTGAGACTTCAGGTATGTTTCTTGACCCGCTCGAGGATGAGCATTTGTTTAAGTTGGGGAGGATATGAGGACCCGACCTGTCTTCTTATGTGTTTCCGTCCCGTTTTCCCCGTTTATTGCTTCTTCATGATTTATTATGTGTGTAAGATGAGTTTGAGTTGATTCAGATTGGATTTGGTAGGAAAATGGGCAATTAGTCTCTTTAAGGAAAGGTTGGTTTAGAAAAGTCAACCGGAAGTTGACTTGTGAGTTAGAGGGCTCGGATGTGATTTCCGACGATTCGGTTAGCTTCGGGGGATGATTTGAGGCTTAGGAGCGCAATCGGAAGTAATTTTGGAGGTTCGGTGTAGAATTAGGCTTGAACTGGCGAAGTTAGCATTTTGGTGATATTCGGTTGTTAGGTGAGATTTTGATCCGAGGGTCGGAATGGAATTCCGATAGTTGCAGTAGCTTCGTTAGGTGATTTGTGAAGTGTGTGCAAAATTTCAGTTGAATCGGAGGTGGTTAGGTCGGGTTTTTGATCGAATGTGAGTTTTGGAAGAATTTGATAAACTTAGGCTTTGATTTGGTGAAATTTGATGATTTTGGTGTTAACGGTAATGTTTTGATGGTTCGAGCAAGTTTGAATAAGGTAATAGATCATATATGTGATTTTGGTTGAGGTCCCGGGGGCCTCGGGGTGAGTTCGGGTGGTTAAACGGAGAGTTTTGGAGTTGTTGCATGATTTATGACTGCTGGTATCTGGTATTTCAGCATCTGCGGAAAAGGGACCGCAGAAGAGGTTCCGCAGAAGGTGGGGTAGATTGCGGAAGCGGTTTTAGAGGGGCTTGGCAATTCCGCAGAAGCGGAAGTGTTTCCGCAAAAGCGGTCATCGCAGGTGCAGCTTTGGAAAGCAGAAGCGGTCTGGGGTGACTTGATGAAAAACCGCAGAAGCGGTAACCGCAGAAGCAGCATTTTTCACCGCAGAAGCGAAAAGGCCTGGGCAGATATTAAATTAAGTCTTCTTCGCGAATTTTGAAAGAACAAACATTTTGGACTTCGAGCTAAGAGGGTTTTGGGCGATTTTTGAAAAGGGTTTGAAGGGCTATCATCAGGTATGGATTCTTGGACTTAGATTATGATATTATGGTGTATAAACATGGATTAACACTGAGAACCCAAGGAATTAAAGGTTAAAAATGGATGTTAGGGCTTTAAACTTAAAAGAGTTTAAACTTGTGATTTGAGGGGTCAAATGGACTCCAATTCTTGTGAACTTGATATGTATAGACTCGTGGCGAGATAAGGATAGTATTGATGTAAAAAATTTTGGATTTCGAGAAGTGGGCCTTTGGCTCGGGTTTTGCAAATTTTGTGATTTTCGATATTTTTTCGAGTCTTTTCGAATGGATTATTTTCCCTTAGCCTATTGTAATGTATTCGTTGTGGTTTTGGCCAGATTCGACGCACGAGGAGGTCGATTTGAGAGGAAAGGGCATTGCGAGCTAGTCTTTGGCCGACTAGAGGTGAGTAATTGATGTAAATGCTGCTCTCAGGGTTTGAAACCCCGGACTTTCACATCGTAACACTATATTGAGGCGTGACACGCATTCCACGATGAGTGCGGGGTCGTTTACTGTTGGGGATTGAGACTTGTTCCATCCTGAGTGTTAATTTCTACTATATTGGCGATTGAGGCGCATACTTTATCAATGTGAATTGGGCTTATTGCCGTGTTTGGGGCCTTGTGCCGATAGTGAGATGGGTCGAGGACCCGATAGTGAGGATGTTTCCCTTTGATATGGATCGGGATACACGCCGCAGCGATGATATATATATTGATATTGAGGCCGAGAGCCTGTTTGATGTTACAATATGGCTGATATTGCGCTTGGGCTGTAGGAGCCCCTCCGGAGTCTGTATACACCCCTAGTGAGCGCCGTCGATGTTAAATAAGTGGAGCGGGCTGCACGTCACAGTGGGTACTAGAGTGTACTGTTATCTGTGTTGCATCTTTTCGTGCATTATTCCTTGACTGTATTACTTATTGGTTACCGTTTCACTGATATTGATCTAAACTGCTAGATATAGATTACTTTGTGCATTTTCTGCGTTTTCTTACTTTCAGACTGTACTTATGTTTATTACTCACGGGGTCAGAGTACTGACTTTACTCCCTGCACCTTGTGTGCAGATCCAGGGCATTCACAGGCTGAGTGAGTTTTGACCAGCTTTCCAGAGTTCTTATTCCGAGAGTACTTGAGGTAGCTGCAGGGCGTTCGCAGCCGTTAATTCTCCCTTATATCCCTATCCTTTTATTTCTGCATTATCAGCTTTTAGGCAGACTTTGTAGTAGGATGTTACTCTGTATTTTAGAGGCTCATGTTCGTGACACCAGGTCCATGTTGGGCTGTATTGGTATTTGTTATTTTTTCGCATTGTTATCAGTATTTTAGGCCTTGACTTAAATGGCATTTATCTTCACCTGTTTAATTAATGGGGTTGTTGTTATAAATGGTCAGGCTTGCCTAGTAGTGTGCTAGGCGCCATCATGACCAGGTTGGGGTCGTGACAGTGTATTTTATTATTATTTTTTGAAAAAACTTCATACCAAAAAATATTTAACATTCGAATTAGTTTTTGTTAATTCTTGTTGAAGTTATATAGTTCATTTCCTTTGCTATTTTTTGAGTTTAAATAGAATTAATATTAAAAAAACGCATAAAAAACTTAAAAACAAAAACTAAATATTTCATTAAAACATTAGAAAAGATAAATCAAATTACATAAATAACAAAAAAATTAATCGTCTGTATCATCATCATCAACATCTTCGTCGTCACTACCAGATGGGCGAGCATCTTCATAAGCAAGATTATCAAATCTTGCATACATCACAAGCGTATCAAGCTTGTTGTTAATTTCTTCCAGCTCCCTGTCGTACTTTTCTATGACCTCATCAAGTTTCAAATCAAATGCCTCAATGATGTCTTGCTTGATTTCGTCCACTATTTGTCTAATAACAACATCCATTTTTTTCCTTTTTGTATTTTATGTCTGCTAAAATATATATGTTTGAGTGAATAAACTCACAAGGAATAGTGTGCTTATATAGGAGAAAAAACTTTTGCATAGTATATGAAAAGGCAAAAAGGAATTTTAAAGGTTGTCTAATGAAAAGCATGCATGAATGTGATAGTAATGTAACTATTACACTAACACATACCCCCAAACGCAATATAATTACTACTTTAAGTGTGTAGGTTACTCCTGTATACTATGCAATTAGTGCTAAAACATGCTCAAGTTTGTTGAATTCATTTGCTAAAACTGCAGTCCAATGTGCTGAAGTTTTTTAGTTCATTTCTAAAATCTTCAGCACTTACTGAGCGGAAGCCTTTTTCCCAGCATTGATGAATCCCCGTCATACAAAAAACTTCAGCTAATATGCTGAATTTATTAAGCTTATGTCTAAAAACTTCAGCACTTAATAAGCTAAAGTTTTCTGTGCAGGATTCGTTAATTATGTCATACATCTTTTTCCAAAAAACTTCAGCAGAAGATGCCTAAGTGATTTAGTTCATTTGTAAAAATTTCAGCACAAACAACCTAAAAATTCGTTTGTTCACTTTCCTAATACTTGCCACTAAACATGAATCTACAGGATGAATTCGATTTGCATTGTTATAACTTTCAATGGCAGTTGGACTCCTGATTTCAAATACTTGGATCATGATACAAAACTTGTTCTACTTAATAAGCACATATCATTCAATACTTTCCTGAAGAAAATTAGTGAAGTTGCAAATATTGATTCAACCAGATATGCACTAAAAGTATGGTTTGATATCAAACTAAATACAAGCAACAGAATGCTTGTAACTTCAGATGAAGAACACAATACGTGTATACATTTGGTTACAACTGAGCCTAGAAGAATTGCCATTTCCTCATAAAAAAAATACAACTTTCAGAATCTGCAACATTCAACCAATCTCTTGTATATACGATAGATTCAGAACCTTTTGATGACTATCAACATGAAGTACGACAACCAATAATGGAAGTAACAACGGGCTACAACCTTCTAACATTACAGCTACCTCAGAATATATAGTGTTGCCACAATTAACCCCTCCTCCAATAAATTCATACAAGTGTGTTGATGACCAAGAAGAAGAAGGACAGCTAATAATGCAAATTGACAACCAACACACAATCCCACAAAGTTTTTTGTTACCTTCTGTAATGATAAGAAACAACAAATATGACGTAAACATGGAGCTTATACCGATAACATCAGATATAATTGAAGAAATTGCTGAAAGTTCTTGTGCTTCTCAGAAATCAAGAAAAAGAGTGAGGAGAAAGGTGAAAGAATCTCCACCATATAAAATACTTAGGCGCGATGCGTTGCCTGAGGAAGTAAGAGTTGGATCAATCTTTGAGAACAAACAAAACATGACTAAATTTTTCTGCAGCTTGGAGATAAACCAGAAAGTTGAATTCACAGTTGGTAGATCATGTTCCAAGAGATACGAGCTGAAATGCATTGTGGACAAATATGGTTGGAATGTATGTGCTACCATAATAAAAAATTCTACACTATTCAGGGTGATAAAATATCACAGCATCCATGAATGCTCGGTTGATGCAAGAAAATCAGATCAGAAGCATGCTACATCAAATTTTATAAGTGAACAAATTATAGAACATGTTCAAGACAAAAAGATAGAGGTTACACCAGCCTTTGTAGAAAATAAAATAAAAAAGAAATTTGGAATTGACATTGGTTATCACAAGGCATGGCGTGCTATTCCAAAAGTTGTTGCTTTCACAAAGGGAACGCCTGAAGAGAACTACCAAATTCTTCCTTCATACCTACACATGTTGGTGGCCAAAAACTAGGAACGTACACAAGTATAAAAAGAGATGCGCAGAATAGGTAAGCAAAACAATACTAACCATCAGCCTGAAGTTTCAAATGTTCCTATTTGAAAAACTTCACACCTTATGATTTGTTTTTTTTGTGTTTCACTGTACAGATTTGCTTACATGTTCTTTGCTCCTGCGACATCAGTAGTTGGTTGGTGCTACTGTAGACCCATATTGCAGTAGATGCAACATTTTTAAAGTCAAAATATCGTGGTGCTCTATTTGTTGTTGTATCAAAGGATGCAAATAATCAAATCTTTCCTCTATGTGTTTGCGTAACAGATTCAGAAAACAATGAAGCATACATTTGGTTCTTCAGGGAAATGAGAAAAGCAATTCAAGTCTATCGTGAATTGGTTTTCTTGTCAGATAGATACCAGTCTATCGCAAATGGGATTACTAAAGTTTTTCCTGAAGCTCACCATGGCATCTGCCTCTATCACTTTGAGAAAAATTTAAAACAAAGACAAGCAAAAGCCACGGTAATAAATCTTTTTCAAAGTGCTGCAAGGTCATACAAATGAGATCATTTTAATCAGTTAGTGTCCCAATTCAAAAGTATTGACAAGAAAACATACAATTACATAATGGAAGTGCCTCCCGAGAGGTGGGCTCGATTGTAGTTCCCACGGCGACGTTATGATATGCTAACAACAAACATTGTAGAATCGAAGAATTCCGTTTTACTAAAAGGGAGAGGAATGTCTATTTTAAGAATGTTAGATTTCATCCAAGAAAAGTTGGGAGAGTGATTTTACGAACGGAGAAAAAAGGCAAATGAAACTTTTCACAGAGTATCAATATGGGCAGAAGAAGAGATGACAAAGAAGATGGACTTGGCTTGCAAAATATTTGCGAGTATATTTATTAACTTCAGCTTTTTATATCTGTTGCAGTGATTTACTTCTTACATTTAAAAATTTTCATACTTTTTCTTTTTGAAGAAAAAATACACTAATATTATTTGTCTTAATTTTTTATACCTTATTAGGTGTTCAACCTTGACTCAATATTGTTTAGAATAAATAGCGAAGGAATCGAATTCATTGTGGACTTAAAGAAAAGAACTTGTGACTGCCTGGAATTCCAACTTGATGAATTGCCCTGTCCACATGCAATTGCTGCTATAAATAAGAGATATTTGCAGAAATCTAATTACTGCTTAAATTGGTATTCGATGGAAATATGGTTGAAAACATATAAAGGACATCTAAATACAGTGGGAGATCAAAAATCATGGGATATACCACAAAATGTATAATCTGAGATCACAAAACCTCCCGATGTAGAGATTTTACAAGGAAGAAGACAAAAGAAGAGGCATATACCTGCGACTGAATCATCAGTACTATAACGACCCGACCGATCATTTTGAGCTTTTGCGCCTTGATAGCCAGTTCTCGGGCATGACTTGCCCCGTGTTATGTATTATGACTAATGTAGATTGTTGGTTTTGGTTTTCGGAAAATTTAGAATGAATTTGAAAGAATAGTTTCAGTTGAAAGCTTGGAATTTGAAAGGTTTGACCAAGAGTTGACTAATTTGTATATGAGCTCGGATTGGAGTATTTATGATTTTGTTAGATTCGCAGGGTGATTTATGACTTAGGAGAGTGATCAGAATTGGTTTTGGAAGTCCGGTGTAGAATTAGGCTTGAATGGGCGAAGTTAATATTTTGGCAATTTCCGGTTGATAGGTGAGATTTTGATCCGGGAGCCGGAATGGAATTTCGAGAGTTGTTGTAGCTTTGTTATGATATTTGTGATGTGTGTGCAAAATTTCAGGTCATTCGGACGTCGTTTGGTCGGGTTTTTGATCAAATGCGTAATTCGGAAGTTTTAGAAGAACTTAGGCTTGAATCCGGTGTAATTTGATGGTTTTGGTGTTATTTGTGGTGTTTTGATGATTGAAGCAAGTTTGAATGATATATTAGGATGGGTTGGCACTTTTGTTTGAGGTCCCGGGGGCCTCGGGGTGATTTCGGATGGCCATCGGGATGATTTTGGACTTGGTAAGATTATTGTATATCTGGTATCTGGTATTTCTGCATCTGCGGAAAAGAAACCGCAAATGCGGTTGCGCAGGTGCGGAAGAAAGATTGCAGGTGCGGTCATTGGCTTGGATGGAAGAATTCACAGATGCGGAAAGGGAGCCGCATCTGCGAGGCCGCAGATGTGGTAGAATAGTCGCAGGTGCGAAAAGGTAAGGCCTTGGTGCTTCCGCAGAAACAGACAAATATCTGCAGAAGTGGGGTCCGCATATGCAGATAGGGGACCGCAGAAGTGGTCGTTGGTTTAATGAAGATCCACAGAAGCGAAATTATAACTGCAGAAGAGGTAGCCGCAAATGCGGTAATGGAACCACAGATGCGAAAATCACTGTTCTCAAAAGGGTTTTAAAGCTCATTTTGTTCCGCGAGCTTAAGTCCATTTCCACGATTTTTGAGCAACCTTGAGAGCTTTTGGATGGAAATTGAAGGGGATTTCGACTAGGTGTGATTGGAGGTGAGTTTCTTGACCTAAATACATGAATTATTGGTAGAATTTACATTGAAATTTGTGGAAATTCATCAAAAGAGGGTAAATCTAGGGCTTGGGAATTTGGTATTCAAAGTGGAATTTGGGGGGGCAAATGGACTCCGATTTTGGTAATTTTGATATGTATAGACTCGTGGCGAGATAAGGAATCTGGCGATGCTAATTTTCTAATTTTTGAGAAGTGCGCTCGAGGCTCCGATTTTGCAAATTTTGTGATTTTCGATGTTTTTCGATTATTTTTGATTGGGTTATGTTCCCTTAGCCTATTGTGATGTATTCGCTCTGATTTTGGATAGATTCAACGTGCGTGGAGGCAGATTTTAGGGGCAAAGGCATCACGAGCTAGAGATTTCACCGGTTCGAGGTGAGTAATGATTGTAAGTGATATCCTGAGGGTTTAACACCCCGGATTGCACACCGTAGTGCTATATTGAGGGGACTTACATGCTAGATAGCGAGCGTACGATAGAGCACCGTTGGGGATTGTGACTTGGCCCGTCCCGATTGATGATTTTACAGCGTATTTGACTGGAACATATTTGTTATTATCATGATTTGGGTTGATTGCCATATTTGGGCTTGTGATAATTATTTGAACCCTTCGGGGATTTTTATCACTCTGTCCTCACTATTTGATATACTATTTGAACTCAGTCATATTGATTATACTATTTTACAACTCATCCGTTTTAATTGAACTTTGAGACTTAAATGATATTTCCATTGTTGTTTGGGCTGAGCACTACTATTTTATTGATGCCCAAGGGGCTTATGATGTTTTATGGACTAAGTGAGGTCGAGGTCCATATGTGAGGATATGCTGAGTGATGTGAGGAGGCTTCCAGGTCTTGAGTGTATTGTGAGGAGGCTTTCAGGCCTCGAGTGTGTTGTGAGGAGGCTTTTAGGCCTCGAGTGTATTGTGAGGAGGCTTTCAGGCCTCGAGTGTTATGTGAGGAGGCTTTCAGGCCTCGAGTGTATTGTGAGGATGCTTTCAGGCCTCGAGTGTTATGTGAGGAGGCTTTCAGGCCTCGAGTATGATGTGAGAAGTATTTCAGGCCTTGCTTATATGCCACGAGGTGGATTGATATTGCGCTTGGGCCGTAAGGGGTCCCTTCCGGAGTCTGTACACCCCTACTGAGCGCGGGTAGCCATGTGATATGATACTGAGCCCGAGGGACTGATACTATTCTGAGTGACTGATACTATACCCGAGGGGCTGATACTGTTTTGAGCGATTGATGTTGAGCTTGAGGGGCTGGTACTGTTTTGAGATATTGCCCGAGGGGCGAACTTTTGTGTGTGCATCCTGCATATTTATTTGCCTTTTTACCTGTTATACCGTGGTATTTGTGCCCGACGGGCGGATTTTTCTGTGTTTATCAGCACTAACTATTTTGAAATCATTTCATAACTATTGAAAGGATCATTTTCAAAAGAGATTTAAACTAAGCCAAGATATTTCTAAAGATTTCACAGTTTTCACTGTTCTTCTCAAAGAATTGTACCCGGCTTCTATACAACATGTTCGTTACTTTACGTGATTTCTTTCTACTCAACTATTATTTTCCTTTATTACTCACTGAGTTGGAGTACTCACTTTACACCCTGCACCTCGCGTGCAGTTGCAAGTATTTATTCACCCAGTAGCGGGTATTGGCTGCGTGGAGGCAGAGTTGTAGAGGTTTGGCGAGGTGACTGCTAGCGTTCGTAGCACCACTGTCTTTCTATGTTATTCATTATTTCTGTTCAGTGTATTTCTATACTTGTAAAGTGGAAATCATATTCTTATAGATGCTCGTGACTTGTGACACCCCGATTAGGACTGTGTCGGGTTGGTATTGTATGTTGGTATTGTTAATTCTGCATTTTATAACTGTTTACACTTGTTCTGGATTTGCTAAAATCTTAATAATTGCTAAAAGAGGCATTCGCGTTATTCTGTCCGGTTTAGTCTTCACGATAGGCGCTATCATGACCGGGGATGGGAATTGGATCGTGACAAGTTGGTATGAGAGCCTAGGTTACTAGGTCTCACGAGTCATGAGCAGGTTTAGTAGAGTCTCACGAATCGGTATGGAGACATCTGTATTTATCCTCCAGAGGCTGCAGAACCTTTAGGAAAACTTCACATTCTTGAATTCTTATCATGCGTCCTTGATTCGGCTTGAAAAGGAACTCTTGAAATTCCTTCCACGCATTTGTATGCGTGTATGAATGCTCAGTACCAGATGTGCCTTGCTGGCTTGTAAGTCCCCGATAGAGGGGCGAGATGTAATCTCCGTGAGTATATATTGGGCCAGTTTGGAAGACTTCAGGCCGGATCTTTGCCTATGGCTTGAGCACCGAGGTGCTAATTATGTGAGTAAGTGTTTTTATTTGAACTCATATGCTTGGTATTGTCCCTATTAGTGGAAGTGACGGCTGGATAGCCATGTGATGAGTATGTTAGCACTGCAAGATGTATCTATGTAACTTGGAAGTGACGAGGAAGGTCTGCTAGATGATAGATGAACTATTAAGTGTTTGATTTCCATCGTAACTGGATGTGTGTCTCCGAGTGATGGGCGCGTGAAGAATCTTTTTGTGTCTCCTAGTGGGGAGTGAAGTAAATTTTACGTTGCGGTATGAGTTCAGACTCAGGAAGACTAAGTGACTGCGGACAACTTATAATGGTGGAAGGAACACAGAAATATTATATTGAGGCAAGCAGGTGGGTTATCTCCTGCAGAGTTTTCTAAAGTGGTGTGATCCTTATGTGTATGTTAGAAGATATCATGTGTAATTGAAGGGTACATGTTAAAATTTGAAATTTCGGATTGCTTAAGATAGTGGGCTTCACTTTTGCGGGGATGAATGCGAGAATTTTAGAAGATTTACAGTGCTAGATGATCTGTGTTTTCACAACTTGTAAATGATTTGAGTTTAGTCTCACTATGGTATTGTGGCATCAATAGAGCAAAAGTATTATGAGTTGTTGAGTGTGGCTTGATATATGTCTTTGAGCCAAGTGGGGGAGTCTGCTGTGAGCAGTTGAACGCACGGTTATGTGCTATGTTAGTTCCAGCTTGGGGCGTGCGAGTGAATTAGCTATGGCTAGAATAAAGGAAAAATTTGACAAAGGTCATATTATGCTTCATAGAGTATGAGAATCACAGAATGTCTGGAGTGTCAGTGGTAAAGAATGCTCGTCGTATAGAGCAGGAAGTTGCTTGGTCGTATTGGGATGAGGATTTCATTTTTGCGGTATCGGAGTGCCAATGAGGCACGGGTGATTCTGTTCATTAGGTCAAGTAATTTGCAGTTTGAATAAGAGTGAATGACTTTCGAGAATGGTTTTAATGCGTTCAAGATTATACAGAAACAACCGGGTATCTCAAGGTTGGGTATGTGGTTAAAGACTATGTTTTCATTGGAAATAGGTCAAGACTTGTGGCGTTTTTATGATTTATTTATGGACTCCTATGTACCGGTATCTGGAAATTACAGGTAACAGAATTAGAATTCGCAGGTAGTTCTTCAGAGTAAAGTATCTTGGAATATGGTGTTTTTGGGGATATTGAGAGGGTATTCAACGGCTTATGGGTTTGGGTCTCGTGTGGTAAGCCTGAGTTGAGGCATTTTGGTGCTACAGCAAGAGGGGATATCAAGTTGAAAATGAATCAGAAGGAAATCTAGATAGATGAAGTAGCTTGATAGTAAACCGAATTGGTGTGGAAAGGATATGATTAATTCTTTTTGTGTGTTCGAGGTAATGAGTTCGTTCGCAGCAATGCTCTTGGGTTTTGATGGCTTGTTTAGCTTGGTCGAGTTAGAAAGATTCAGTCCTGGCAGTTTAATTTATGCAAACAGAATTGGGAGAGTTCTTGTTGATTTCTACGGTGGTTGAAGAGGTGCATTTTCTACGAATATGAGAGGCATGTGATGTGTAATGATTTTTCATCTAGATGGGATCAATGGAAGTTCTTGACTAGTTGAGTGCGTAGATGTTTGTGGCTCGGAAGGGAAATAAAAGTTTACATGTTATCCTTTGATGGTATGGTATATGCGGTATGTTGTGGAGGACCGAGACTGGCGTGTGCTAGGTCACAGCTCAGTTCTGAAAGGAAGTTCATAAAACTCTTAGGCAACGAGTAGACTCAGATAATCAAGGAAAAGGTATTGCCAATTGGAAGTGATTTTGACGAGAGTATTTGTCTCGGAAAAGGGTAATGTGATTAAACTGATGACACTTCGGTAGTATTGCGGCATTTTCTTGTTGGATCAACTGGTGGTATTCGGGTTTGCTTGGTGGCACAGGAAAATCTTTGAGTATTTGTTGTGGAATGAATGGATACCTGAGGTGTGATATATATTCGGACAGCGAAATTTGGGATCAGGTAGGGTGACCTATGTGCTACACGGAATTGGAGACATGGAGTTCTCATATTCAAGCTATGTTGCGATTCTAGATCGTGTGTATCAGCATTGTTTAGTGACTACCGAGATTTGGAGGCCGAGTGGATCTGCCTTTGCTGGGTATGTTAGATTTTAGATATGATATTGGGGTATTTTCGTGTTATGTTATTCTGGGCTATTGCGGTGAGATGACGTTGATGGCTATGTCGGGAGTACCACAAACTTAGTGACGATGTTCAACGGATTATGTCCTATTGGGATTTTTATATTTTGAAGACCCAGCAGGCGGCTGGGAAGGACTTTGTCTCCCTTATTTGGGCTTTTATGATGAGTATTCTATCTTGAGTCGACTTGGTTGGCTCCGAATGGCATTGTTGAGGGAGGTATTGACTCGACCGTTGTTGAGTTTATCAGTGATCTGGGGAGAGATCTGTGAGTACCTTTTTTGTGTTGCGAGATGCTATGATTTGTTGGTTATCGGCACATATGGTGCGGTTCAATTGGGGTCTCGTAGTGGAATTTGATCGGGAAGAGTAATTGAGCGTTGCTTAGAGAACGGCGTATCGGTTATGCCCTATTGGGTTGCGTGGAGTATGTTATTTGTGTCACCATAGGTGTAATGATTTGCTTTTGTTCCAGACATCAAATTATGTGTGGCTGTCGATTTTGAGCATAGTGACTTGAGGTGTTTCAGGTGTAACAGTGTTTGGATAGGATCACTCATTTGTAGCGAGGCTACGCAGAGATACTTTTTCATGATTCGAGTATGTTCAGATCGTTCTTATTGGTGCTTGTATTATGCAAGTTGTGACTTAGGCCTGTATTATGGTGTCATATCACCGGAGTGGTGTGTTGGATTCAAGGTGATCGTTGGGGTCACTAATGAATACGAACGGATTTGATTTCATCTTGTTGAGAGGATAATATCGAGGTTCGACTCGGAATCTACTGTGGTATTAGTCAAAAGGAAAGTGGCTTCATGAATGGTTGATCTGAGAAATGGTGATGATTTATTGCGTGTTCCTTTATCATTGGCAGTATGTGAAAATGTGGAATAAAACCTTAGTTGATAAGAGGTTTTTTACCGGTATTCGGGTGCTGTGTGCAACTGCTGTGAATAGAAGTTATCGTTTCAAGTGTTTGGGTTATGTGGTATATCATGTGATTACACCTGAGGTTGCAGGTATGGGCTATTACAGCTGGTTCGGGCTTATTCTGATGTATTGATGTGAGGTTCTGATCTTGTGTATGATTTCGGAAAGTGCAATGTGGTTCTATGGCCTGTAGCTAGATTGGATGGTAAAATCTCAGTTACAATATGTTATCGGACCTATATGAGATGGGATGACGTGGGATCACCCCCGGGTAAATGCATGGTAAGGTTATTCAGCGGTTGGTTGGCTTTTAGAACAACTCTGGGTACGTTCGAGGACGAATGTGTATTTAAGTGGGGGAGGATGTAACGAACTGACCGGGCGTTTTGAGCTTATGCGCCTTGATAACTAGTTCTCGGGCATGACTTGCCCCGTGTTATGTATTATGACTAATGTATATCGTTGGTTTTGGTTTTTGGAAAATTTGGAATGAATTTGAAAGAACAGTTTTAGTTGAAAGCTTGGAATTTGAAAGGTTTGACCAAGAGTTGACTTATTTGCATACGAGCTCGGATAAGAGTTTTTATGATTTGGTTAGCTTCACAGGGTGATTTATGACTTAGGAGCGTGATCGGAATTGGTTTTGGAAGTCCGATGTAGAATTAGGCTTGAATGGGCGAAGTTAGTATTTTGGCGATTTCCGGTTCATAGGTGAGATTTTGATCCGGGATCCGGAATGGAATTTCGAGAGTTGATGTATCTTTTTATGAGATTTGTGATGTGTGTGCAAAATTTCAGGTCATTCGGACGTCGTTTGGTCGGGTTTTTTATCAAATGCGTAATTCGGAAGTTTTAGAAGAACTCAGGCTTGAATCCGATGTAATTTGATGGTTTTGGTGTTATTTGTGGTGTTTTGATGATTGGAGCAAGTTTCAATGATATTTTAGAATAGGTTGGCAGTTTTGGTTGAGGTCCCAGGAGCCTCAGGGTGATTTCGGATGGCCATCGAGATGATTTTGGCCTTGGTAAGATTGCTGTATATCATGTATTTGGTATTTCTGCATCTGCGGAAAAGGAACCGCAGATGCGGTTGCGCAGGTGCCGAAGAAAGATCGCAGGTGCGGTCATTAGCTTGGATGGAAGAATCTGCAGATGCGGAAAGGGAGCCGCATCTGCGAGGCCGCAGATGCGGTAGAATAGTCGCATGTGCGAAAAGGTGAGGCCTTGGTGCTTCTGCAGAAGCGGACAAATATCCGCAGAAGCGGGGTCCGCATATGCGGATAGGGGACTGCAGAAGCGGTCGTTGGTTTAATGAAGATCCGCAGAAGCGGTAGCCACAAATGCGGTAATGGAACCGCAGATGCGAAAATCACTGTTCTCAGAAGGGTTTTAAAGCTCATTTTGTTCTGCGAGCTTAAGTCCATTTCCACCATTTTTGAGCAACCTTTAGAGCTTTTGGACGGAAATTGAATGGGATTTCGACTAGGTGTGATTGGAGGTGAGTTTCTTGACCTAAATACATGAATTAATGGTAGAATTTACATTGAAATATATGGAAATTCATCAAAAGAGGGTAAAGCTAGGGCTTGGGAATTCTGTATTTCAAAGTGGAATTTGAGGGGTCAAATGGACTCCGATTTTGGTAATTTTGATATGTATAGACTCTTGGCGAGATAAGGAATCTGGTGATGCTAATTTTCTGATTTTCGAAAAGTGGGCCTAAGGCTCGGGTTTTGCAAATATCGTGATTTTCGATGTTTTTCGATTCTTTTCGATTGGGTTATGTTCCCTTAGCCTATTGTGATGTATTCACTCTGATTTTGGATAGATTCGATGCGTGTGGAGGCCGATTTGAGGGGCAAAGGAATCGGGAGCTTGAGATTTCACTAGTTCGAGGTGAGTAATGATTGTAAATGATATCCTGAGGGTTTGAAACCCCGAATTGCACACCGTAGTGCTATATTGAGGTGACTTACACGCCGGATAGCGAGCGTGGGATAGAGCACCGTTAGGGATTGTGACTTGGTCCGTCCCGATTGATGATTTTACAGCGTATTTGACTGGAACATATTTGTTATTATCATGATTTGTGCTAATTGCCATATTTGGTCTTGTGCCAATTATTTGAACCCTTCGGGGTCTTTTATCACTCTTTCCTCACTATTTGATATACTACTTGAACTCAGTCCTGTTGATTATACTGTTTTACAACTCAGCCGTTTTAATTGAACTTTGAGACTTAAATGATATTTTCACTATTTTTTGGGCTGATCACTACTATTTTATTGATGCCCGGGGGGCTTATGATGTTTTCTGGACTGAGTGAGGATGAGGGCCATATGTGAGGATATGCTGAGTGATGTGAGGAGGCTTCCTGGCCACGAGTGTATTGTAAGGAGGCTTTCAGGCCTCGAGTGTATTGTGAGGAGGCTTTCAGGCCTCGAGTGTATTGTGAGGAGGCTTTGAGGCCTCGAGTGTTATGTGAGGAAGCTTTCAGGCCTCAAGTGTGATATGAGAAGGCTTTCAGGCCTTGCTTATATGACACGAGGTGGCTTGATATTGCGCTTGGGCTGTAAGGGGCCCCTCTCGGAGTCTGTACACCCAGCGGGTACCTATGTGATATGATACTGAGCACGAGGGGCTGATATTGTTCTGAGTGACTGATACTGTGGCCGAGGGGCTGATACTTTTCTGAGCAATTGATGTTGAGCCTGAGGGCTGGTAGTGTTTTGAGATATTGCCCGAGGGGCGAACTTTTGTATGTGCATCCTCCATATTTATTTGCCTTTTTACCTGTTATATCGTGGTATTTGTGCCCGAGGGGCGGATTTTTCTGTGCTTATCAGCACTAACTATTTTGAAATCATTTCGTAACTATTGAAAGGATCATTTTCAAAAGAGATTTAAACTGAGCCAAGATATTTCTAAAGATTTCACAGTTTTCACTATTTTTCTCAGAGAATTGTGTCTGGCTTCTATACAGCGTGTTGGTTACTTTGCGTGATTTCTTACTGCTCAGCTATTATTTACCTTTATTACTCACTGAGTTAGAGTACTCACTTTACTCCCTGCACCTCGCGTGAGTTGCAGGTATTTACTCACCCGGTAAAGGGTATTGGCTGTGTGGAGGCAAAGTTGTAGAGGTTTAGTGAGGTGACTGCCAGCATTCACAGCACCACTGTCTTTCTATGTTATTTATTATTTATGTTCGGTGTATTTCTAGACTTGTAAAGTGGAAATCATATTCTTATAGATGCTCGTGACTTGTGACACCCCGATTAGGGCTGTGTCGGGTTGGTATCATATGTTGGTATTGTTATTTCCGCATTTATAACTGTTTACACTTGTTCTGGATTTGCTAAAATCTTAATAATTTCTAAAAGAGGTATTCGCGTTGTTCTGGCTGGCCTTGTCTTCACGAGAGGTGCCATCACGACCGGAGATGGGAATTGGATTGTGACTAGTACTATTCAAGTCTTCCAAATGCAGTCGATGTAAACAAGTTGGGCATAACAGAACAACTTGTTTGTCTTCTCCAGCACCTCATCCATATTCCACGAAACACACTGAAAAATACTCCAACCTTCAATAATCCTTGGTCTAAATTTAGACTTTCTTTATTGTATGACATAATTGAAATTTGATTTTTTTCATTGGAATAAAAAAAAGCTCTTGGACAATTTTATATACTGCTAAAGTACAAATCACTCATTTTTGTTGCGCAGGATTACATGTTTGGTTGCATTTTAAAAAAGTACGCAATGACTTCTGCGAGAAAAAAACTTCAGGTTACAGTATGTGAAATACATATCCTTAAACAAATACTCACACACACATACACATACACATACAACACACAAAAAGAAATGCATGTATAAACAAAAGCTGCAGCATCTCTAAGTTAAAGTTATAGAAAAAGAACTTAATAAAAATTAAGTACCATACTGCAACTAAGAAGTATAAAACAAATACTGACAAATAACAAAGATAATGCAATAGAAAGCTAATAACAAAGAGGCTGGCAATTACATTGATATAAAAAAAAGGTCAGAACAACACACAAATTACAAACAAAACTTTAGTTCTTTGGGCTGAAGTTATACAAAATGAACCTAAAAAACTTCAGCTCTTAGGGTTGAAGTAAACAAAAAAGCATAGCATTAAAACATTAAAAAAAAGATTACAAACGCTAACAATCATCACCATCACCATCACCATCACCATCATCATCACAGTAATCCTCAATTTCTCTAAATATCTCATCATCATCACTATCGGAGATAACTATAGGGTAGTCGGGAAAAAGACCACTGAATCCAAGAAGATCAATGTTCAACTTGTTGAATTCATCACGCATCTGACTTTGTTCGACGATTACTCTATCCATAAGAGGAAGAAGAGTGTTCTGGTTGTTTTGCAGCTTGGAATAGTCGTTCAAACTTGGAAACTGAAAACTATCAAACTACTACACAACCTTGTTGAACGAGGTTTAATAATCTCTACAACTACGTTCCATGTTAAGACTGTTCTGGAATGATTGATTTGCACAGAGCTTTGGTCTGATTCTCTCCCAATCAGCCTTTATTTGATCCCACAAAATCATAAGATTAGCCATTGGTTTGTTATTGTACCACTCACACTTCAAAGTCTCCCACTTCTTTATAATTTCATCCATATTAGACTTCTCACTTCTCACTTCCACTTGCACTAGATGTTTTTTCTTTAACAAAAGCTGAAATATTAAGGGTGAATATAAATTTAAAGAAATATGATAGAAGTCTATGAATGACTATGAGATTTTCAAGTGAAGAGATTGTTAATATAGACAAAGAGTTTACCTAATCAATATAATATCTATAAATGTAAAAGTAAATTTTCAGCTTTTTTTATTGTTTTACGTTCAGAGAAATTGAATGAAACAAGATAAGTAGGTGGTAAAAATAAGTATGTGGTAAAAAAAAAAAGAAATGTAACTTCAGCCCTATAAAGCCCACGATTTTTCTATAGTAAAAAAATAACTTCAGCCTAAAAAATAACTTTTCGGATCATTTATTATATAGCCAAACAAATTTAAATGAAAGATGAAGTAGTTGAGAAAAGACAAAAAGTAGATAGTATTAACTTAAAAAAATACCAAAACATGCTAAAGTTTTTGTCTTAAAGCTTTTTCAAAAAACTTTGGCCTAATATGCTGAAGTTTTTTAGTATATTTCCCAAAACTTCAGCACCTGATAAGCTGAAGTTTTTGTGTTGGATTCAATAGTTTTTGTCCAAAAGCTTTTTCAAAAAACTTTGGCCCAATGTTCTGAAGTTTTTTAGTATATTTCCAAAACTTTCAGCACTTGATAAGCTGAAGTATTTGTGTTGGATTCAATAATTTTTTGTTTTAAAGCTTTATCAAAAAATTTCGGCCTAATGTGCTGAAGTTATTTAGTACATTTCTAAAAACTTCAGTACTTGATAAGCTGAAGTTTTTATCCTGGACTCGATAGTTTTTGTTGTAAAGAATTTTCAAATAACTTACGCAGAATCTCCTGAAGTTACTTAGTGTACTAGTGATGAGCTGAAGTTTTTGTCCTACATTTGACACTTTTGTTATGACTTTTAGCCAAAACTTCAACTTAAAAAGCAAAAGTTATTTACTTCATGCTCAAGTTTAGCATGCTGAATTTCAACAAAAATATACTTGAAATTCATGAAAAAAGACACAAACATATTTGAATCAATCAGAGTCACATAATTCACACAAAACAAAGTATATTCACAAAATCCAATTTTGTTTTCTCTTACATCCTTGGAAAAAAAGAAAAAATTAGTTCTTTGTTTAAAAGATATTCTCTATTCAAAAAATTCACAAAGTGTTTTCATATTCTCCATAGTCATGTCCTTGCTTCTCTTCTTGGTTTTCTTAACCACATTCCATGAACCTTCACTATGTCTTCCACCAAAGCGTTTTCTGTCAGACACAGGTTGACGAAGTTTAGTACTATTATTTTTTTAGCAACTACCGTCTTCTTTCATAAGAAAGAAACAAGAAAATATTTCCCAAAGACATGCTTACTGGTGTGCATCTGGGAATTCGTCGGAAGCAAAGATAGTGAAGGAGAAGTCCAAAATAATTCATATGTGATGGAGACTGGACACATCAAAAACTTGAGCCCTAGGAAATTTGCTCTTTATCCTTAAAGTTAGATTTATCAACTATGTCACGACCCATTTCCACAATAGGTCATGAGGGCGCCTGACACCATTGTCAGGCAAGCCAATGCGGAATATTACTAAATTCTTATGTTGCTTTTAATCAGAAATGAGTGAAATAGATTCTTAAATAGGATTTAAGCTAGAAGTGAGAAATTCCGAAAATAACATAAGTATACAACCCAAAAAAAAAACAAATGTCTACCAAAGTGTGTGCCAGAACCTGGTGTCACAAGTATGGGCATCTAGTAGAATATACAAAAGATATCTCTATCCTACTGTCTGAGGTAGGGAAAGATAGCAAAAGTAAAAGAAGACTACATCCGGCTGCTGAGCGGCAGAGGAAGGAAGCAGCTCACTGTGGAAGTCTCTTCCACAAGCTCAAGGGCACGCACCTGACTGGTAACCAAATGTATCTGCCACAGATCTTGTACAATTAAGTACAGAAGCGTAGTATGATTACATAAATAATATGTACCCAGTAAGTATCCCGTCTAATCTCGAAGAAGTAGAGACGGGAGGTCGACTTGATACTCACTAGGGTCGAATAATATATCAAAGTATTATACTCAGCATGAAAAATCACTAATAAGCAACAGTTTATAACAAGGCATATAAGTCCTACTCTCCACTATATTTCCAATTAGCTATTTACTTTTCGGAAGGTTAGCGAACAAGGCAAGTATAAGTTCCATATAGATATCTTGCGCACAATATGCCGAGGTGACGACCTGATCTAACAGAAATAAACTTTGCACTTGCCGAGGGTCGACGGCGCGCCTATAGATGCATCTATTCATACCGAGGCGATCGGCTCGATCCGCAAATAACAAGCAATATCAAGTATACAAACGAAGGCACATCAATAGTTAATAATGTCATGCAAGAGTTCAACAAGTATACAAGTTTGTTCTTATTCTCCTTTCAAGTCTCTAGCATATCCTAGGTGATCATATTAACAAGATAATATAGAGATTTCGATAAATAAAGCATGGTGTGGGTCCTAAACTACCCGGACGATTAGCATAGTAGTAGCTACGCACGGGCGCTCGTCACCTAGTGCATACGTAGCCCCTACATTTAGCAACAATTACTCAATTATTACTCCTAAGGGGACAATTCCCTCTTACAAGGTTAGAAAGGAGACTCAGCTCGCTCCAAAGCGCACTTCCAATATCAAGAACAAGCCCAAGCCCTCAATTCGGAGCCGAACGATCACCAACTAGTTAAATAAAGTAAGAACTAGTCAATATAGGCCTACAAGATCGAATTCTAACTATTTAAGCGATTTCCCAACCTTTTTCACAAGTTTTCTAAATTCCGACCCCGAGCCCACGTGCCCGGATTCCGAGATTTTTCGACTCTATAACCTAAGGATCAATAATATATGAATTCAAGTTCATTTCATAATAAATTTCATGGTTAAATCTCAATTTTATTTAAACCCTAGGTCTAGCTCTAACCCCTTTGATTTCACCTAGTTTTTAGTGTTTAATCTACTTAATATACATGTATTTAAACTAATAATGAGTGGAATTAACTTACCTTGAAGTGCTATGTTGAAATCCCCTCTTAGGAAGCTCCCAAATCGCCCAAGTGTAGAGAAGAATGAAATAAATGGTCTTTGAGCTCGAATTAAATGAAGCTCACAGCCCAGCGATTTTCGCATCTGCGGTCCCGCACCTGCGGAAGAAGAGCCGCATCTGCGAAATTGGCCAAAAGAGGAGCAATCGCTTCTGCGGTCTGAGGCCCGCATCTACAGAGCCTCATTTGCGGCTGGGGAGCCGCTTCTGTGGTCTTGGCCTGGATTGCCCCTGGCCGCTTCTGTAGAGTTCTGACCGCACCTGCGGTCCCGCATCTGTGGCCCAAGAACCGTAGATGTGGTTATGACAAAAGCAGCAACTTCAGCCCCTTATCAATTTTCCTACTTCACTCGAGCCTCGCCCGCTTGACGCTCGGGGCTCCCGGGTCCTGCCCGAACATACCGAAAAGTCCGAAATCACGAGGCGGACCCGCTCGAACCCTCGGAACACCCGAAATAATGCTAAATCTAGGAATCACCCCCTAAAATCAAATGAATCAAACTAATGAACTTCAAGTTCTTAATTCTCCTCTAATGGGTCAAAACGCCCTTAAACCACTCAGATTGAAACCAAATTTTATGGGCAAGTCTTAAACAATATTACGAACCTATACCAAGCGTCGGAACCAAAATACGAGCCCGATAGGAAATCAATGATTTCTAAGTTCTTTAATTCTTTAAAACTTTAATTTAACAATTTCTAATAAAAATTCATTACTCGGGCTAGGGACCTCGGATTTCGATTTCGAACATATGCCTAGGTCCCATATTTTCTCACGGACCATCCGGGATCGTCAAATTAAGAATCCGGGTCCATTTTTCCAAAAAGTTGACCAAAGTCAAACTTGGTCTTTTAAGAGAATCCTAAAGAAACAACTGAACATATTTCACTCAAAACTCTTCTAACTCCCGAACCAACCGTCCCCGCAAGTCGTAAATTGGCTTAAGCAAGCGCGGGAAGTTTTATTTAAGGGAACGGGTTTCAAAAAGGCAAAACGACCTATTGGGTCATTACATTCTCTAACTCTTAAATAAACGTTTGTCCTCGAACAGACATAGAAAGGTACCAGGACTGATGAATAAGTGGGGATATCTGCTCCGCATGTCCTCCTCGGACTCCAAAGTTGCCTCCTCGATCTGTTGGCCCCTCCACTGGACTCTTACCGCAGAAATCCTCTTGGACCTCAATTGCCTATCCTGCCTGTCAATAATTGCTACTGGCTCCTCCTCATAGCCCAAAATTTCATCTAACTGAATAGTATTGAAGTCCAACACGTGCGATAGCTCGGCATGGTACTTCCGAAGCATCGAAACATGAAAAATTAGATGAACTCCCGTTAAACTGGGGGGTAAAGCAAGATCATAGGCAACCTCCACAACTCGCCTCAATACCTCAAAGGGGCTAATAAACCTTGGGCTCAACTTGACCTTCTTCCCCGAACCTCATAATGCCCTTCATGGGCAAGACTTTCAAGAGAACCTTCTCGCCAACCATAAATGATACATAACACACCTTCTGATCCACGTAGCTCTTCTGTCCGGACTGTGCTATACGAAGCCTTTCCTGAATCAACTTCACCTTATCCATGGCATCCTGTACCAAATATATACCAAGTAACTTAGCCTTGCCGGGCTCAAACTACCCGATAGGAGAACGACATCGTCGACCATACAAAGCCTCGTACGGGGCCATCTTTATGCTGGATCGATAGGTGTTGTTGTATGAAACTCCGCTAGGGGCAAGAACTGATCCCACTGCCCTCCAAAGTCAATCACGCATGCTCTAAGCATATACTCCAAGATATGAACTGGCAGCTTCGACTGCCCGTCGGTCTGAGGATAGAATGCTATGCTAAGCTGTGCACGGGTCCCTAACTCACTTTGAACGGCTCTCGAAAAATGGGACGTGAACTGAGGGCCTCTGTCTGGTATGATTGAAACCGGCACACCGTGCAACCAGACTATCTCCCGAATATAAATCTGAGCAACCTCTCCGCTGTATAAGTAGTCGCCACTGGAATGAAGTGAGACGACTAAGTTAACCTATCCATAATGACCCATACTGAATTAACCTTCCGCAAAGTCTGCGGCAACCAAACTACGAAATCTATGGTAATGCGCTACCACTTCAACTCCATAATAGGTGTCACGACCCAAAATCCACTAAGGGTCGTGGTGGCGCCGGACACCGCTGTCAGGCCAGCCAATTAGATTACCGATTTAAAAATCCTTTTTAAAATACATTAAATTCCAGAATTTTCCTTCCATTTTCATAAATAAAAGAGTTTTGCTTCAATTCCAACTTAACAATAACAATTAAATCAAACTTTTCAAAAACCATCCAACCCGGTGTCACAAGTGCATGAGCGACTACTGATAATGAAATAAAATACAACCTCTGTCCAGAATACAATGGATAGGAAATAAATAATCAAAGTACAGAAA
>MU759243.1:3577-15044 GCA_026770625.1 Nicotiana glauca | reverse complement strand
ATGCTCATGAACTGAGCCAGGGTCTCCTGGAGCGCTGGAGTAGTAGTAGCTGTAGTAGGTGTACCAAGTGCCTGTTCTCCAACTGGATCTGCTGGTGGTACCTCAGCGGCAGCGCGCGCAGGTGCTGTGGCTGCACCTAGGGCGCGTCCTCGACCTCTACCCTAGGCCCGGCCTCTGACGACGGCAGCAGGGGGCGCGGGTGCCTGGTCCTCTCGTGTAGCACGTGTCCTCACCATCTGTGAGAGAATAGAAGACAAAATTTTAGAATTGGTGTCAAAATATCGCACAACAAGGAATTCAAAAGAAATGAAGAATTTCCTAAACAGTTACATAGCCTCTCGTAGATAAATACGGACGTCTCCGTACCGATCAGCGAGAATCTAATAAACCGGCCTGTGTCCCGTGACTCCTATGAACCTAGAGCTCTGATACCAACTTGTCACGACCCTAGTTCACCAATTGTGAACACGTCATGACGGCACCTAGCCTTCACGGCTAGGTAAGCCTAACACATTGCGAAAGTAACAACATTTATGAAATTTATAATCAAAATCTAAGTACGTGAGTAATGTATACAGTTGCCGCCTGACACATACACTTTAATACCTTAAATTCTGAAACCATCCCAAAGACCCGGAAACCCACGGGCAAGACAGGCTAAGAATAATACATAACACTGCTCTAATCATCCGGAAAGTCTATAACAAGGAAGAACAAAATAGCATCTAGCTAACTAAAGGGTAGAGTGAGAGGGAGACTCTCCGGTATGCGAACGCGACAGATATACCTCAAGTCTCCGAAATGATCCCTGCAGCTACTGATAATGCGCCTGCGTAGAGGTACCTAGATCTGCACATGAAACACATGCGCAGAAGAGGCGTGAATACACCACAGCGGTACTGAGTAAGTTCCAAGCCTAACCTCGGTTGGGTAGTGACGAGGAAAGGTCAGGGCCCTACTGAGGCAAAAATAATATAGCAGCAAAAATATTAACAGTGTAGAAATACAACGAAACTAATGAACGCAACAGTGTAATAAGACAGCTCAATTAAATAATAATACTACAAAGATAGAACAGAACGCAGAGTAAACACAACTAAATTGCAACAAGAATGCCAACGAGGGTCTCCCAGGATACCGTCCTGTAGCCCTTTCCTCAATTGTCCAATGGATCTCTCGGGATACCGTCCTGTCGTCCAACTCTCATATCAATATCAAAGGATCTCTCGGGATACCATCTCGTAGTCCAATCATCAGTGTACAGGGGATCTCCTGGGATACCATCCCGTAGTCCTAAAATAAAAGTGCTGGGGGATCTTCCGGGATACCGTCCCGTAGTCCCAAAATAAAAGTGCTGGGGGATCTCCCGGGATACCGTCCCGTAGTCCCAAAATAAAAGTGCAGGGGGATCTCCCAGGAATCGAAGCCGTAGTCCCAAAGTAAACAAACAAGGGGGGGAGCTCCCGGAATCCTACATCCGTAGTCCCAATGTAAATGCGCAACCAAAATCAGTGAAATATTCAGAAATTGAAGTACAATAATAGAAGGCAACAAATAATACTGGCCTAACATGTTCCACGTAATCACAGTTAAGGCAATTTAAGCAATTTGGCAATTTGGATCAATTAGACATGCTCTTCTACACTAGCACCGGCTATAATAGCAAGTATGATAAAGCAAATATGAAAGAAAATCCAATTCAAGTATGTAAGTAAAAATTCGGGTTTCAACAATTAGCTCAAGTACGCGCTCGTCACCTCACGTACACGGCATCCAATTACCAATTATCATATCCTAAGGGACGAAGTCTCCCACACAAGGTTAGGCAAGCCACTTACCTCGAACCTGTGCAAAATCAACTAAGGAACGATGCCTTTGCCACGAGTATCCGACTCCAAATGGCCAAAATCTATTCAATACAATTACATATCATAAATAATATTGTAAACCACTGATTCCACTATTAAAATTAAAGCTAGGGCGCGAAAATAGGTAAAATAACCAAAATTCCCCTCCATCCAATGTCTCGGAATCGAATAATTTTCACATTTTCAGAGCCCTCGTACTCTCACGAGTCTAACCATATAAAATCTCCCAAATCGGAGGTCAAATGCCCACTCAAAATCACATAATTAAGTATAAGAAGTTTCACCCATTTTTCTCAATTTTTGACCTTGAATTTGAATTCTAATGGTTGATTTAACTAGAAAATGATGAAATATAACTAGAAAGGATCAAAGCAACGTTACCCAATGATCTTCTCTTCAAAAACCACTCAAAATCGCCTTCTCCCGAGCTCTCAACTGATTTTTCCAACTTTGAAATAAACCCTTGGATTTTTCCCTTTTCAGAATAGTGGTTTCCGCTTTTGCGGCCCATGGACCGCTCCTGCGGTCCCGCTTTTGCGGAAGAATCAACCGCTTTTGCGGTTCAACTAATGAGACCAAAGTCCGCTTCTGCGGACCAGTAACCGCATTTGCGGTTCCGCTTATGCGGAAAGGAGACCGCTTTTGCGGTTCTCCTGAGGTGGGGCCAATTTCGCTTATGCGATGACAAAGACGCTTATGCGGCACTGCTTCTGCGGTTCCCAAGCCGCAGAAGCGGAAATACCAGAAGAATTAATATCAGCTGCAACCAAACTTAGAAATTTACCTCGTTAGCCATCCGAAATCATCCCGAGGCCCCTAGGACCTCAACCAAAAGCACCAATACCACCTAATACCTTAGTCAAACTTGTACCAATCCTCAAAACATCTCAAACAACACCGGAAACCCGATTAAATCAAGGATTCAAGCCTAAGAACTTCAAATTCATCCAAAATACGCTTTCGATCAAAAACCTAACCAAACCTCATCCGAATGACCTGAAATTTTGCACACACATCCCAAATGACATGACGGGGCTACATCAACTTTCGGAATTCAAATCTGACCCTCGAATCAAAAACTCACTATCGGACCGGAAACTTCAAAAATTCAAACTTCGGCATTTCAAGCCTAAATGAGCTACGAACCTCCAAATTACATTTCGAATACGCTCCCGACCCCGAAATCATCTAACGGAGCTAATGGAACCATCGAATTTCCATTCCGAGGTCGTCTTGACACTGTTCTGACTACGAACTATTTTCCAACTCTTAAGCTCTCATTTAGGGACTAAGTGTCCCAAAACACTCCGAATCCTAATACCGAACGTCCCGACAAACCAAATAGCAGAAATGAACTTAGGGAAAGAAGTTGATGGGGGATCGGAGCGTAAATTCCAGAAATGACCGGCCAGGTCGTTACAATTATTGAGAGTAATAGCACGAAGGTTGATGTCGTGCCACATTATTGAGAGTAAAAGCACGAAGGGTGATGCCGTGCTATATTATTGAGAGTAAAAGCACGAAGGGTGATGTCGTGCCATATTATTGAGACTAAAAGCACGAAGGGTAATGTTGTGCCACATTATTAAGAGTAAAAGCACAAATGATTATGCCGTACCACATTATTGAGAGTAAAAGCACGAATGGTGATGCCCTGCCATTTCTGTTGATTTTGTATGGTGAGAACGAGAGTAAAAGCATGAAGGGTGATGTCGTGCACTTTCTGTTTGCTATGTTTATTTGTTGTTATCAATTCAAGTATTTTAACCGTTCAGAATTTCTTTACTGCTGTGATCCTTTGTGTTGGAACCCATAGTATAGTCAATACCTTGCCGCGTTGCCGTGTGTGTATATATATATATATATATATATATATATATATATATATATATATATATATATATATATATATTTCAATACCTCAAAGTTCAATAATTTCTTACATTTTTTGATTTAATTAGTTTCTCAATTAAATTTTCTTAAATCGTCTGAGGAGGTTGTATTCTACTTACAAAAACAAAAGGGATTTCTACTAAGTTTTAAATTATTAAATTCCATGGTAAAGATGATAATTCATTTGGTGTTGTATATTAATTGAAAATGATACTTTCTTTATTCAAAAGACTCCAAAAAAAATAACTTCATCTTTTCTTGTTGAGTTCCTAGTTGGTTTAGAGCGGTACTTTACTTTATGTTATGTAAATGAGACTCCTTGAATATTCTAAATTGTATGGGTTATGGGCCCTATGTACTGAGTAATATAAGAACATTGTTGCGCAAAGTGAGACAGAAATATGTGGGCACAAGGTGCCAGGTGTGCCAAAGATTTGGTAATTGAGGTTATAATATGAGATATCGATTTGAGATGGCTGAAATTTGTGCATCAGAAATGATATGATTGATTGAGCCGACACTGCCTTCCTTATTGAGTACCTATTTACTTGTTAGTGTTCGAGCTGTGTTGGTGTTAATTTCCTTGGTTGTCTTTCGTTTCCATCCGTGTGTCCTTTATCGTTTCTAATGATTGTAGTTTGTTCTCTCCATGTTTTTTATATTACTTTGTTATTTTTATGTTGATAGTTTATTATCATGTCATGTTCTATTTATTTGACCAGTAGGTGTCCGGACTGTTCCTCGTCACTACTCCATCGAGATTAGTTTGATACTTACTGGGCACCGCTGTGGTGTGCTCATACTAAATTTCTATACATTTTTGTGTACAGATCCAGGTATTTGATCGATAGTAGTTGTGCAGGTCGTTGCGGTAGGGACTCAAGGTAAACCTGCTGCAGTGTTCGCAGGTTTCGGAATCACCTTCAATTGTACTTATTTCCATATGTTATATGTTCCTTTTGTTTCGAAACAGTGATGTATTTATTTCGTATATCTACTCTTAGAAAGACTTATGACTTGTACTATCGGTTTTGAAAATTGTAATTTGTTCAGAGTAAATTAAATTTAAAGTTAGTAAATATCAATGTTATTTCAATTAATAACGACTAGGTGCAATTACGAATCTTTCGGAGGAATTTTTGGATCGTGACACGGTGTGTATATGTTTTTCTTTTCCGACTACAAAATTAGGTTCCCATTGCTTGACGGATAGGAAGAACTCATTAATGAACCAAGGTCCATTTTATAGAGCTTGTATCTTATTTTCTTCTTTTGTGAACTTAATAACAAAATAATCGTGGCCCAGGTCAATCAGAGGGAACGCATCTGATGATTTTCATAGTTGGACGATTTTCACCTTTAGATATTGGTGTTGAATACATTTGCCAGTTAGTTTGATATTAGGGTGTGTTTTCATGGAGAATACATACGATTCCGATCTTCATCTATTAGTTGAATATGTTTGATGCCTTTGGTGCTCAATTCTGTTGTGTCTTCGTTTTCAATTCTCTCTTCCTCCATATTTTTGTATTGGCTGCGTGGTTGAGAGTTCGAACGTGTTGAGGCTGATGTCCAGTTGAAATGTGCTGAAGTCTGTCATCATCTCATAGGCTAGAAGTTTGTCCTTGAAGGAGGATACATGAATGTTTTGGTGCATGAAGATTTGAATCTTGCGGACTAACCTACGAGAGAGAGAATTAATGCTGTCATGATCCAGTGATACATAAGGAAAAAAGGTCGAATTTTGCCCATATACTATTTAAAATTGAACAATTTCATAATTCAGTAAAAATTTTTTATCTAAATATTTCAATTTAAGGAAAGAGCTCCGTTTTGGGTGTTATTTATTATGCTCCTTCACAATTTATAATTTAAGAAAATGACCGTTTTAGATCTCTTATGTGTGAAAGATAGATTTCTAACATATAAAAATAAATTTTCCATATATAAAAAAAGATGTTCAACGATAAAACTAAGAGCCCGTTTGGCCATACAAAATTTTTGCTTTTTTCCAAAAAAAAAAAATAAAAAAATTTGAAAACAATGTTTGGTTATCCATATCTTACTAATTTTTTCAATTTCATTTGAAAATGCAATTTCAAATTTGAAAAACTGGTTCTTATTAGTTTTTTAATTGAAAATGCATTTTCACTATTTTTTAATTTTACAAATTTATCCTATACTTTTAAAATTTATAAAATGACCCCATCAATTATTGGCCTACAACTACCCACGTATTTTTTCTCGACTGTCAGATGAAGCTACTGCAACGGATAATGAACCATTTTCTTGTGACGACTATCATTTTGCTAAATAATAGTTTGTTTGATTGTTTATTTCAAGTAGTATAATAAATTGTGACTGTTTTGATAATTTTTACAAGTTATGGGGTATAAATCATATTTCAAGGTTTTGCAAAAAAAGACATTCAAATATGTTGCAAAAATTATAACCAAACACAACTTCATCTTCAATTCAAATTTTAGTAAAATTCCAAATCTGCAAACTTATTTGGGAATTCATGGCCAAAGGCCTACTCACATAAGTTTGTAGAGTCACAAAACCAATTGGCCCCGCTTTTGTGATTCACCTTTTTAAGGACAAACACGGAATTTCCTAATGACAAGGCCACAAGTAGGGGTGTTCATGGTTTAGTTTGGATGAGTTTTTCCCTAAAAGAAAACCAACACAATTAATGATTTTTTTAAATATTAGAACCAAATCAAACCAATTAAGTCGATTTTTTATTGATTCGGTTTTTGTCGGTTTTTTGGTTTTTTCGATTATTTATCAGTTTTTTTCTTAAATATGAGACATACACTACCAAACGCATATTCCGGCAACTACATGTTCAACATAACTATCAAACCAATTGCTTATTGAGAAATCTATCATTTACCAAGATATATTGATGATAATTGAATCATATAGTGATGAATAATTTAAGTACTTAATTAAAAATTGATTATTTTTAACACAAAATAATTTTTGTACTTAGCAAAAGAAAACTACCAATCAAACTAAAATATAAAGACAAAGAATTAGATGATTATAATAGCAAAGAACTAGACTAAAAATATAAATGACTAATACGTATGTACCATAAAATTTTAGAAACTTTATATAAAACTACACACATACATATATATAGAGAGCTAAATTTAAATAGCGACTTTTATAGTTGATCTGGTTCGGTTTTTTCAGTTTTTTTTTTATTAAACCCAAAATCAAATCAATTTTGATTGATTTTTAAAATTCAAAATCAAAATCACATCAAATCTAAAAAGTATAATTTTTTTTTTCGATTTGGTTCGGTTCGATTTTTGGGTATGCACAACGGTGTGATGGACGTCCGAGTAGATACTGTTACTCTATTATTTGATTAGATATGTCAGATGATAAATTGAATAATTTTCAATAGTATAAAAGCAAATTTGGACCTTTTCCCTAAACTTAATTAAGTTTTTTCCCATGAATATTTTAATAGGTCGAAATGAGCTAATAGGCAGTTTTTGGTTTTCTTTTAGTTCACCTTACAGTTTCCGAGAAATCAAAAAAATTAAATAAAATTGTCCAAATCAATATATATTCAGATTATACTATAGAGTCTTATAAGTATTTATGAATGAAGGATTTATCTCCCTCTATATTTTGTTAGGATCGAAATAATCAGGTGTCACACGAAAACTAACAAACTATACCCGCAACGATAATAAACTAAATAATAAAAAGAAGCGTACCAAAAGAGATAAATATTTAACGTGCATATATTTAAATGCGAAGATGATCAATAATCCCGTACACAAAATAACTACAAAAAAATTAAAAGAATAACATCACAAAGAGTCACACGCAAATGGCAGGAAAACTCTTATTTTATAAATTTTACATCGATTGTATCTTTACATAAAAATTTGGAGTTAAACACGAGGTGTGTATTGGATCAAATTCATAGGAGACATGAATCTCAAAAGAACGTAACGTGTCCAATCAAAGCTTTCTGAAATGGGAACGAAAGAGGGTAGTCTTGGATCGAACGGTTATGTCCAAATCCATATATAGTCAAAGTAAACACATGTAAAAGAGACAAAAGGAGAAGAAAAAAGTCGGAACCCAATCATGGTTCTTTTGGACTCAAAATACCAAAAAAAATTTGGTGACCAAAGTATATAAAACGTGCTTTTGAATCGCATTTTACCTTAACGTCCATTTAAAACGTTAAGGTAAAATGCATTTTAAAAAGACGTTTTATATAAAAAGCCTTTTTAAAAGGCATTTTACCTTTTCTGATTGGACGTTTATATAAGATGTGGTTTATTAAGGCTTTTTATATATTAAAAAGCCTTAATAAATCACGTTTTGCCTCTTAAAGTGAAAACTTTTTTTTTTCCTTTGATCTTTTTGATGGATTATTATATGCAGCGGAAGCAATTCCAGTATTAAAATCACATGTAATCTAGACAACTAGTGTATGCGGGGTTTCACGGGTGACCTCTTGAAACGTGAACAAAACTCGTTTATCACGTGAGCTTCCAATTCCACAGCAACTTAATGAATTCTCCACCACCCGCACGATCACGATCTCGAGCGTTCCATGGTCTTCTACTGTGTTACCCAAATAATACCCGGAAATAGTAATTTGGTGTGGGCGAAATTTTTTAGGAAAAAGGGCTGAAAATTTTGGCCACTATGACTTCCCCCTCTAGGTGGAAAACTTTATGTATTTATAGCACAAGTTTTAAGGGTTAAAATCCTTTTCCAAAACCTATTAGGTTTTGCTTTCCACCAGAAAAATGATTCCTTTATTTCCTATATTTTAGGCACAGTAGGGACTACATAATTTAATTTACATCCAATTATGAAATTAATTTTAATTTTTGAAATTAATATCCACCATAATTAATTACGAATTATTCCACTAAAAATTTATAATTGCACTCCTTATCCAATTTCGAAATTCATCCATTAAATCTTATTTAACTCCCCATGTTAAGATTCACATACTAATCAATTAAATTAAATTACTAACGATTTAATTTATTGATTATTTCATTTAGACTTTCGCTTAACTTATTTCATGTGTCGAATACAAAATTTACCGGCCAGTAGGGGTGTTCATGGTTCGGTTTGATCGATTTTTGATTAAAACCAAAACCAAACCAATTTAATCGATTTTTAAAATTTTAAAACCAAAACCAAACCAAATTAAATACAAACCATCGGTTTGATTGTTGTTGGTTTGGTTCGGTTTGGTTCAGTTTTCCTATTCTTAGTAAGCTAATGATTAGTCGATAATATTAAAACAGCGCTAGACAACAATCTGAAAATAGTTTGCCAAATTTATGCTTTTTATATATTTCTTTGAGAACTGAAAGTTTATTTACCTGTTTATATGAAAATAATGAACAAAAAATAAACTAAAAATTTGCTTTCTCAAACTTTAGCAATTGTTGTTTGAATGTGCTTTCTTTACTCTTGTGGTCTTTTTTTTAACTCTTCTTTTAGGCAAAAGTATGTGCAGAGGGTTAGAGAATTAGAGTCTATTAATGAAAAGAAAATTGGTCGAATCCTATTGTTTTCGTCTTAGGCAATCTTTTAAGATATAACAAAATAAACCAAAATTCAAAATAATTATTAAAATTATTTACAAAAAGATATTATATTGTATATAAATATTTATTAAATTTTGTATATAATTAATCGGTTTGGTTCGGTTTATTTTTTAGTTTTTTAAAATAAAACCAAAATCAAACCAAACATTATCGGTTTTTGAAATTTAAAACCAAAACTAATCCAAATAAAAAAAATATCGGTTTACTTAGTCGGTTTGGTTCGGTTTTCGGTTTGGATCGGTTTTCTGTCAAACCGTGAACACCCTTACCGGCCGGGTTTACACATAAAAACTTATAAGCTTTCATAAAGGTGTATCATCAATCTCTAAAGCGAGATATGAATTCCATCAACTAACTGTTGGACTTTTAAGCCATTGGGTTTTAAAAATGAGTAGTGTGAATTGGGTAATAGTGGGAATTAAATGGACTGGGTTGGGCTTCAAAAACTGATCCAGGTTATTTGGTTAAACTAGTTGACCCAGTTAATAAGTAATGTTAAATGAATGTATCTTCCTATCAGATGTCTATTCACAGTGAACAGACACCATACCTTTTCACAAAGCCAACAATTGCCTATAAATTCAGGCATGACTTCCATTCTAAATTCAGAAATTCAGAAACTAAAAAATCACTTTCCCTATCTCTGCAAGTTCATTAATCCAGAAAAAAAAATCTTGAGCTTTCTTGTTCCTTGAAAATTGTAAGTGTGATTCTCTCCGCTCTTTGAGTTCATTGGTATCCTGCTTCTTGTATTGTCACTATCGCGAAGGTTTATTCAGTTTTATCTGGAGAAGATTTAATCCATTACCTTAACAACTGTGAGGGAGTTAAAATTCCTTATGGACACACAAGCAAATTGTGAACTCGGAATTATATATTCTATTTCTTCTTCCTCTTGTTTTTTCCTTATCAGTGTTGATTTTGGTTAATACACGTTGCATAACAACTTAAGGAATTTAAAAAATAAAAATAAAAATTCGGCAACGTGGTTTTGCACTGTTATTGTTGCGTTGGTTTTTGCACTGTTATTGTTGCATTTTCTGGACTGCAGTGTGTCTTTGTGTTTAATTGTATTTGTTGCAGGTTTTGTTTGATTCTGCAGGTGTTTGTCTAATTTTGAAACGATTTAAAGAAAGAAAAAAAAATTGTGATTTGGAATAAAGGAAAAAGAAACATCGTTTCCTGCCGCTTTATATTTTATTGTTCCTTGAAATTTGTTTTGTTTAAGAATAAAGGAAAAAGGAACAAAATTGTTTACTGCTTTGGTTTCAATTGTTTCTTGCTTCTGATTGGTTAAAACTTTAAAATTGTTTAAGAGACACTTTTGGTGTTAGCGTTAGCTTCAGTTCACAACATTTCAGTGAGCTGTTTTATTTTGGACAGCAGTAGCAATTTAATCTGATTTTGCAGTGTTAATTTCTGCTGCAAGTTTAATCTGTTTTTGCATGTATTATTTTTGCATTAATTTTTGAGATTAAAGCTTAATTGCTTTCTACTACGATATATTTTTTACTTCGGTTTAAAGAATATAAAAACTTTACCGGGATATTAAATTTGAATACGGTTTGAAGAACATAATAAACTTCACCGTTTATGTTTTGAATGTTTGGTTTGGTATTCAGTTTGAAGATATCAAAACTTCACCAATTTAATAAAGTTATGTTTTGTTTCCAACTCTACAGAAACATGACGAATGAAAACCAAACTAATGAAAATACTGCGAGAACGGGTGTTACTGTTACGAGTGTTGCTGCCTCGTCAAGTCGTTCTACTCCTGCTCATGCTATGGCGCCAGCAGAAAAACCCGAAATGTTTTTTGATATTGACTTCAAACGTTGGCAAATGAAGATGCTCTTATATCTTACTACGTTGAGTTTGCAACGTTTCAACAAGGAGGATCCTCCGGTCTTGGCAGAAAATACTTCGGATAATGAACGACTTGTTGTAACTGAAGCATGGAAACATTCTGATTTCTTGTGCAAAAACTACATATTGAGTTATTTGGAAGATGACTTGTACAATGTCTATAGTGTCATGGAAACTTCAAAAGTGTTATGGAATGCGCTTGAGAAGAAGTACAAGACTGAGGATGCC
>MU759242.1:19158-38230 GCA_026770625.1 Nicotiana glauca | reverse complement strand
CTCCCCCCAACCCAATCCCACAAGGGGTATCTCCCGCCCTTTCATCGCGTCACAATTATTTCTTCCTTCTTCCTTAAACGAACCATTTAAATTCACCACTCTGTCTCCACTTCACTTAACTCTTTCTTCAATTCTCACTCTACAAAAATTCCCAAATTTTCTTTCGAAATTACTAATACACCCCTACACTTACCGGTTTATCGGATTCGGAAATGGAGAACCCGCCGGCGAACCGGATGAACAGTCGGGTCACAGAGCTACCGCCAAGAAGAGGGCAAGTTAAAGTTATGATTTTTAAGAAACTGCTGAAATCGGTGGATTCGATCATCGCCGGTTGCTTTCGTCCGACAGCAATTACCCCTGATAAATAACAAGAAGCTTCATTTGGTACTTATTAGTTATTCCTAATGATTTTTTCTAATTTGATCCTGTTTGTTAATTTCCCAGCTAACAAACAGAGTATGCGAACACTTTTTCCTTTTTTAAAAAAATTATTTTGTGTGTCGGGGAGGCTGCTTATGTAATGCTGTTATTTATTAAGTAAATGTTTTTTTTTTTTGGGTTTTTGTTTTTTTGAGGGTGGAGGGATTGGTTTGTAGTAGATTGTGTGTAGATCCTAATGTTGTACTATTAAGAAAAAATTATTAAGAAAAAACAATCTTTTGTACTGATTAATAAAATGTGTACTTTTAATTAATTATTATTTGTTTTTTTTTTGTCTAAGTCCGTACAACTTCGAATGGACTATGGAAATGGCCATTCCTGACTAGACTCATTCTTATCGGGGTTTGAGAGTGCAATATTTTTTGGTCATGTGTTGTATTTTTTTCTTAATTTTTAGACTATAACAGCAATGTACCAGGAGGATAATTTTAGACTATTTTAGGTAAATATACACTTCATGTAAGCACTTTCTTAAAACGCATTTAAAATCATAGACCCAGATTCTGGTTTAAGGATCAAATTTAAATTTATGTTACTATTAAAATAAAAATAAAAAAAGAATACATAAGAACCCCTTGAACTATGAATTTTTTTCAAAGAGACATTTTAAGTTATAAATGGTGTTAATTCCATCCCGAGAGACCAAAACCAGATAAAAGCAAAGGCAGTGCAACTTACTTTTCTCCTCATGCCAAAAGCTCCATCCCCAACATGTGAACCATGAGTGTACATAGGTCGGGTTGATTTAAATTTTGTAATTATCAAACTAAATTAATTATGTTGGATTATTAAATCTAAAAACTAAACCAAATCAATAAAACTCGGTATTTTCAATGTTGCTCTGATGGTAAGCAACCTCCACTTCCAGCCAAGAGGTTATGAGTTCGATTTTCCCCAAGAGAAAAGTGGGAAGTTCTTGGAGGGAAGGATGCCGGGGGTCTATTTAAAAACAGCCTCTCTACCCTAGGGTAGGGGTAAGTTCTGCGTACACACTACCCTCCCCAGACCACATTAAGTGGGATTATACTGTATTGTTGTTGTTGTTGGTGGTTTTTCAGGTTATTCGAATTTTTTTCGGGTAAAATCTTCATAGCTCAAAACATATAACTTGTGCTCAAAATATTTCTTTAATCCCAGTAAGATACAATTATATAAGGCATTTTTGAAGAAAATAATATAAAACATGAGATGTGTCGTGGCATTATCCTAAAATATTCAACAATAAAGAAAATAAAATTATGTAATATAAATATTGCTAATTAAAATCCATAATAAAAATAAACATTATCTAAAAGTATTAAGTCATGCTAAAATAAGTAGACTAATAAGGGAGATTCAAAACATTGTCGTTCCTAGTATTGAATTGAATATTTTTTGTTAGTATTAGTATTGATTTGATTTTGGTTTGGGCTTTTGTTACTAATATTAATGGATATAAAACTTATTGAAACATTCAGAAGTTCTAAGTCCAACATTGAAATACTAATACCTTAAAAGATAAAATTATGAAAAAGTTTTAAAAATATTTATAAATTACATCAAATATATATAACTTCGATAAATGTAATGTCAGGTTGGTTTGGTTTCGTTTTAAATTTTTTAGTTAAAATCAAACCAAACCAATTATGGTCAGGTTTTTATTTTCTAACACCAAACCAAATCATAGTCAGCTTCTTTTTCTCGGTTTGACTCGGATTATCGGGTTGGTGCGGTTTATCAGTTTTCTTTGTACACCTTTTGTAAGCGGTGTTAGCAATTATAAAACAACTGGGATATAACTTTGATTATCATACTTCAAGACAAGAAATAGTCTTAGTCCATTGATTTTGTCGAGTCTTAAGTCAGAAAATGTCTGAGTTTAATTTCACTTCATTACAATATTTAACCACAAAGACTCTCTCAAATTGTAAAAGAAAAATGTGTTTGTCGAGGTTTGAACCTTTGACTCATAGAGTAATATCAAGCATATAACCAACACACCAAAATACAATTTATGTTATGTAGTGTCATTTTTTTCTATTTATCCGTTTCTGTACAACATTTATACATATATTAAGTAAAATTTTCTGACGATGCCACCGCTTTGGTAAGCGTACATCCGTCCTTGCCCAAAAATCCACCATTCCCTAGCACAGTGGTGGATCCACCTTTGGACATATGGGTGTTGAAGCACCCATTAGATTTGGCCAAATTATGTAATATATTTATAAATAATACCTAAAAACTTCATTAATTAACTATGAGCACCCAGTATAACTAAGTTTGGCCATCTAAAATTTAAACTAAATTAAATAAAATATTTACAATTTATAAATTCTGGATTCGTCACTGCCATTAGCACGGAGCAGATGATATAGGATAGAAGATCACGAAAGAAGTTCTTGAGAGGAAAAGAAGTTCTACAGTCACGTGCAAAACTCAACTTACGTGTGCCACGTTGACATAAAAGGTGGTATAACACCACTTCTAACTGTAGTTAAGGGGTACTAGGACCCTTGCGTCGGGTCGTTTGGCATGAAAATTTTAATTTCACTAAAGGTGAATTTTGGAATTTTTTAAATATTTGAAAAAATTTTAAAAGTTATTTTTTAAAAGTTTCACTTTAAATTACTCACAAAAATTTAAAAATAATTTAAAATTATATTCATTTCCAAACACAACTCTAATTTTAAATACTATTCATTTTTTGTCCAAATTTTTACAATTATTATGTCTAAACGCCCACTCAAAAATGTCTCTTTGAGAAAAAAGCTCATAGTTGGAGGGGGTATTTATGTATTCTCCCAAAAAAAAGTACAAAACTTCATATAACATCTATTATCTAATCATGGGCATTATTGATTCTTGTTACTTGAACATTTAAAAATTTCTTTTATATACTATAGTACTACGTATGTTTAAATTTTTCTTACTCATTGGACCACTACGGTTCAATTCATATACTCATAAAAACCAATCAAAAAACTGATTTGGTCAAAAGAAAAAAGAAAAGGTTTGTTTAGATGGATCTGAGTGTGAAATAAGTTGAATTTAATAATTGGCACAAAAATGTGAAAGTTGCAGGTCAATCTTTATTTCCTTTTAATGAACGTGCACTTTTAAAATAAATTATCGTTCAAACTGATTAGCTGTAAATCATTGTTATTAAAAAGTCAATAATTCTTATGGAACAAATTAGCTGGCATTTTTGAGACATCCTAATAGTATTACACGTGGCGTCAATTTAACTTCTTCCTTTGTCTCCAATCGACAATGATAGGGTAAAAAGGCTAGTGGTTTGAAAATAGAAAGATATGTACGAGTCTATCTATATACGTTCACACCAGAAATGGCTCAATTTCAAAATCTTGATATTATGCAAAATCTTGATACAACAATAATATACTCGGTGAAAACTCACAAAGTGGGGAGAGGTAGGGACTAGAGAGCATATTTTCAAAAGACCCTCAGCTCAAAAAGAAGCATGACAAAAAAAAGATTAGATAAGGACAATCAATTCAATGCATTATAAAAATGAAAGTAACGAAAGAGTATAAGTCATGACTAAGCAGTCTAAAAAAGAGCAGTAGCTATCACAGACAGATAAATAAGATAATAATCATAGTACAAGAACAATAGATAGTAAGTAGGAGAAATCAAAGGATAAGAAACTATAGATATAAGTTGATATTAATAATATCTAAAACTGTTGAATTGCTTCAATATAATGATTGCTTGTTGTAATGTTGTGAAGAAGACAACTTGTAAGCCGCGGTAAGTTGCCGATTGAGAGATATAAATGAAATGTGGGTCCATATTTTTTATTTTTTTGGTAACTGTTTGGCTCAAAAGTTAAAAGTATACTTTGTAAGCTAGAAAACAATCAAAAATATGAGAGGGTAAATCGTAATCAAATATAATAGGCCTAGAGATGTAAGAATGATAACTATGCTGTAGATTTAATACTTAAAATGATATTCTGGACTCAAGAAAAGTTGTTCGTCAGAAGTAAGAGATAGAGAGAGAATTAGAGAGAACGAGAGAGTTGTATTATTCAATAATAATACACATGGTTTTTACAATGAGAAGGTCCCCTTTATATAAGGAGGGGCCTTCCTTAAAATAATAATAAAAGTATCGAACGTGGTTGACATCCTCCTAGCGGGGACGCCCAGTTCTAAATAGCGTCGCCTTCGCCCTTACGTCCGAGCCGTGCCCTTATTGTAGCAGATATACGCTTACTAGGCGTACCCTTTGGCGTAGAGGTGTATAGGGTCAAATTTGGCCCCATACAGTTAGTCCCTCCGCTCGTTGGAGGCGTATTCAGTAGACGCCTTCAATGGACGGAAATGCCGACCTCTTCTTCAGAAAATTTGACCTTATTATGAGGGCAATGACGTGAGTAGGGGAAATATATGGCATCGTTGATCTGTTGACACGTGGTCTCCTTTTTAAAATGACGTCACCGCCGGCATGCATCATGATTATACTTGCTCCCGAGGCGTTTCAGGAGATGATTTGACGTTTTGGTTTCCCGCGCCCATTTTGAATCATGCCTCTTCGATTTCCGTGTATCTTAGCCCTATAAATAGGAGGAAAGTTTGATCCTTTTTATCTTTCGAACTTCTGAATTCTTTCTATTTCCCTTTTCATCTTCCTTGCCAAAAATCGCTACTTCGTGCTGAATTCTTCCGTTTCTATTGAAATCACCCTTCTTATTGTTAGAGCTTGATTTATATAAAAAATTATTATGGCGGAACGTGGGCGAAACGGCAAAAAAGCCAAGGGTGACACCCCAGCTAAGGTTCCACCATCTTCGGGTGGTGATGGGAAAAAGGCTGAGAAACCCCTCGTCCCTCTTAGCGTAGATAATGTCCTTCCAAAAGAGATACACGCTCGTAGAGATTTCCCGACCAAGAGCCTGGCTCCTTCTTGGGATCATAGCGAGCTATTACAATCACATTTGTACGACCTGCGAGAGGCGTACCAGATTCCAGACCACGTGGTGATGGAGTCGGCCGGGACAGACTATGCCAACGTGCACCGGCCGGGATACTGCACATTTTACGAATATCCATTCTTGATCAGATATGGCCTCCCAGTTTATTCACTCGTGGAGGAGCTCTGCCGCTTTTACAATGTGTGCCCGGCTAAGCTCACTCCCTACACTTGGAAGGTGTGTCGTACTATGACCACCTACTCGGCCAAGGCCGAATGCAGCGTTTCGGTCCACCACCTCTTATAATTATTCAGCCCTGGCTACATGAGGGGTACTATGCTGCAACGAAAGAGCCGTGGCACGAGGGGCCTGGTCGTTAAGTCGGCGACAAGACTAATCGCCGCTTCTGGCGTAAATTTTTCTACATCAGGACGGAGCACCTGGTGTCGAATCCTGAAGGATTCCCGGAAAGGTGGAATCCAGAATGTAAGTGTTTTTACTTGAATTCAGTACTGTTCGTGATCTTGACCGTACGACCATTATAACTTTTTTTTGATTTCCCTCTCCCTGTTGCAGCGAGGGCTTCTCCACCCCGATTTGTTGACAATATTAGGTCGTGGGTGGAGAGGGAGAGGTTGATTCCATTTGTGGAGGAGTGACGCACCTAGTCCGCGTTCTGTGATCGATACGGTCCACCAGGTAACTCTTTGACCATGGTTTGGAGGTTTCGTTAGGTTTTGTTACCTGACTTATTTATGTTGGCAGGTCGGAGCGCCCCTAAGAGGAAGAAGCAGAATGTCGCTGCCTTGTCTGGGGTGGGGACTGATTCTGGAGATGAGTACGTACCCCGTGGCTCGCCCAGTGATGGTGTTCCAGAGGTTCCTCAACTTGAGGTTGCGCCTGTGGCTGTGTCCACAAGTGAAGCAACTCCTTCACCGCCATCCCCACGGCCCGTGGAGGAGACTTCCGAGGGTGAGGAGCTGCCGGAAAGGAAGAGACATCGGTTGATGCTCGGCAAGGGGATAGCCATAGAGGACGAGGGGGCGAGCGAGCGAGCCCTGTTCGGAGTCGAGGCCAGTTTTTACGTCTCTTCTTCAGACCCTCATTTTGGAGATAGAGAGGGGCCGACGAGCGTAGAAGAAGGCCACCACCTTTAAAGAAGGTGGCAAAGAAGTACCGGGAGTGCCGCACCAAGCATCAAGCGCTGGCGGACCTATTCGTACAGGACCCGCAGTTTCAGGTTTTTCATGAGGGCCTGGAGTAGTCGGAGGCCCAGCTGAAGCGAAGGGTAGTTCAGCTGGAGCAGGTGGATGACCAGCTGATGGTCGTCCTGGCTCGAAATATTGAACTAGAGACTCTTCTCCTGTCAAAGGAGGATGAACTAGAGGTTGGTCGTTGGGTAGCGACGGAGGCCGCTAATTTGCGTGCCGAGGTCGATGCCTTAACCGCCGAGCTCAATGCCAAGGCGGCTGAAATTAAGGCTCTTAAGTAGGCTGTTGCGTCCAGTTTCGACGACGGTGTACCTGGCGAGGCGCGGGACATGTGGGTGTACGCCGAAGCCAAGCTGGTTATTTTCGAGGAGTTGCTTGCTGGAGGCCGAGCCACTGAGGCAGAGGTAAAGGACCAACGGCGTTTAGCTCGGGTTGCCCGAGAAGCCTGTGGATATAGTTTCGATTTCCCAGACCGGGCGGGCTATAATTTTGAAGACGTTAACCGTCTGGCTTCCGGGTCCTGGATCTATGTAGCTTATCAAGTTGAGGGCGGCAGCGGAAAAGATGACGGACCGGCAGGCGACGGCGGACAGGACGACGGGCTGTGTTAGGACTTGTACTTATTTTGTTTTTGTTGTTTTGTGGAGGTGTAAATAGATCCCGTTGTATATGTATATTTTTCTTGATGATAATAGAAGTTACTCTTTTGTTGTTTCTTTTCGTACCTTTTATTTTCGGTATCTCGACTTCACATAGTGGATGCTTATTAATGTTGGCTTGTCCGTTGCTTACGTGCTTTGCGCCGTATTCGGACAGAGTTGGCGATCGATAGTGACGGTTGCCTTAATCGTGATATTGTCGATGCTCCTGGCTATGTGCGTAACTTCAACTATTGTCGATTTATTTCGTTTGTCATAGTCGAGCTGGGTTGACTTATTGACGATGGTAGCCTTAGCCGTTTACACATTGGAGATGGTCGTAGCCATGTACGTGACTTCGACTGTCGTCGAGTTTGTCTGTCGTAGTCGAGATGGGTCGACTTATTGACGATGGTGGCCTTAGCCGTTTACACGTTGGAGATGGCCGTAGCCATGTACATGACTTCGACTGTCGTCGAGTTTGTCTGTCGTAGTCGAGATGGGTCGACTTATTGACGATGGTGGCCTTAGCCGTTTACACGTTGGAGATGGTCGTAGCCATGTACGTGACTTTGACTGTCGTCGAGTTTGTCTGTCGTAGTCGAGCTGGGTCGACTTATTAACGATGGTGGCCTTAGCCATTTACACGTTGGAGATGGCCGTAGCTATGTACGTGACTTCGACTGTCGTCGAGTTTGTCTGTCGTAGTCGAGCTTGGTCGACTTATTGACGATGGTGGCCTTAGCCGTTTACACGTTGCAGATGGACGTAGCCATGTACGTGACTTCGACTGTCGTCGAGTTTGTTTGTCCTAGTCGAGCTGGGTCGACTTATTGATGATGGTGGCCTTAGCCTTTCGTATATTGGAGCTGGCCGTAGCCTTTCATACATCGGCGATGGCCGTAGCCTTTCATACATTGGAGATGGCTGTAGCCTTTCATACATCGGAGATGGCCGTAGCCTTTCATACATCGGAGATGGTCGTAGCCTTTCATACATCGGAGATGGTCATAGCCATTCATACATTGGAGATAGCCGTAGCCTTTCATACATTGGCGATGGTCGTAACCTTTCATACATTGGATGGCCGTAGCCTTTCATATATTGGAGATGGCTGTAGCCTTTCATATATTGGAGATGGTCGTAGCCTTTCATATATTGGAGATGGCTGTATCCTTTCATACATCGGAGATGGCCGTAGCCTTTCATACATTGGAGATGGCCGTAGCCTTTCATATATTGGATATGGCCATAGCCTTTATACATTGGAGATCATGCCAGTCCAGTCCCTTTTTCATGACAGTCGGGAGGGCGTATGGAGTGGCTGGTGTGATAAACTTGCCTCGTGAGTATCTCCAGGCATCCCCTCTGCCGCCTCGTTAAAAATCTCCTCGAGAAAACCCAATTGGGACAAAACTCGGGCAGGGGAAAAAGAGTACAACTCGGAAGGTGCCTTTCAGAAATAGAAATACTTGAGGTGGGCGACGTTCCAATTGCTTTGGAGCATTTTTCCTTCCATTGTCTCTAGCTGGAATGCCCTTTTATTCGCTACTGCTGCGATTTTGTATGGTCCGTCCCAGTTGGTGCCCAGTTTTCCTTCGCTTGGGTCTTTTGATGCCAGCGTTTTGGCTTTGAGGACATAGTCACCTACTTTGAGTGGTCGTATTTTGGCCCTCTTGTTGTAGTACCTTTCGACTTGTTGTTTCTGGGCCACCATTCTTATGTGATCCATTTCTCTTCTTTCCTCGGGCTCATCGAGGTCTTGGAGTCTATTCGCGTCATTTTCTGCTCCGCTTGTATGCGAATACCTAAGGCTTGGTTCGCCTACTTCGACCGGTATGACAGCGTCGGTTCCATCGACCAGTGAGTATGGTTTCTCTCCTGTGGAGGATTTGGGCGTGGTTCGGTGTGCCCATAGTACTTCTGGTAGTAGCTCAGGCCATAGCCCTTTGGCGTCTTCGAGCTTCTTCTTCAGTATGTTTATTATCGTTTTGTTGGACGACTCTGCTTGGTCGTTGGTGGAGGGGTGGTATGGCATGGAGAGTATTCGCTTAATATGCCATTTGTCGAAGAACTCAGTTGTTTTCTGTCCGATGAACTGTCGTCCGTTGTCGCAGGTGATTTCTTTGGGGATGCCGAAGCGGCAGATGATATTCTTCCATATGAAAGCGATGACTTCCTATTCGCTTATTTGGGCGTACGCACCTGCTTCCACCCACTTGGAAAAATAGTCAGTTAAAACCAATAAAAATCATACCTTTCTTCGTCTTGCTGGTAGCGGACCGACTATGTCCATTCCCCTTTTGATGAAAGGCCATGGGGAAGTGATCGAGTGGAGAGGCTCCCCTGGTTGGTGTATCATGGGGGCGTACTTTTGGCATTGTTCGCATCGGCGGACATATTCTGCCGCATCTTTCTTCATAGTTGGCCAATAGTAGCCGGCCCGTATCAAGCAGCGTATGAGGGTGCGGTTACCTATGTGGGTGCCGCAGTGGCCTTCATGCACTTCTTTGAGTACTGGTGTCGTTTGGTGAGGCCCTAGGCACTTGGACAGGGGTCCGCCAAAGGATATTTTGTAGAGCTCGCGGTTTATCAGGAAATACCGAGCGGCCTGTACGCAAAGCTTCTTGGCTTCTTTTTTGTTAGGTGGGAGTGTCCCCTCCTGCAAATAGGACACAAACTGGTTGTGCCAGTCCCAAGTCAAATTTAAGGAGAGTACCTCAGTATGATGAATGGCTGAATTAAGGAGGGTGACTACGCTTTCTTCGTCGAAGTTTTTAGTGGCTGCTGCCAGTTTTTCTAGGCCGTCTGCCTCGGCGTTCCGCGCCCTAGGAACCTGCTCAAAGCAGCAATCGTCGATCTCGGTCATTAATTTGTGGATTTTCGATTGGTACTTTTGCAATCTCTGCTCCTTGATTTGGTAAGTCCCAGTGACCTGGTTCACCACGAGCTGGGAGTTGCAATGGAGGACGAGTCGTCGAGCTCTGTACTTGATGGCTAGTTTTATACCTACGATAACAACCTCGTACTCGGCCTCATTGTTAGTCATCTCGGGGCATCGTATGGACTGGCGAATTATTTCGCCTGTGGGGACCTCGAGAACGAGTCCCAGTCCCGATCTCGAGACATTAGTGGCGCCGTCAATGTAAAGAGCCCATAGGTCGGTGTTAGAGGAGGCACGATGTGCCTCTTGCTCCACCTCTGGCGATATCTCTACACTGAAGTCGGCCACGAAGTCGGCGAGTACTTGTTACTTGATGGCGGTTCTCGGGAGATACGAGATATCATGCTCGCTGAGCTCTATGGCCCACCTGGCGAGCCTTCATGATAACTCAGGCTTATGTAGGATGCTTCTCAAGGGGAAGGTTATTACTACTTTTATGGGGTGGCATTGAAAATAAGGTCTAAGCTTCCGTGAAGCTACGACCAGTGCCAGGGCTAATTTTTCAACGTGCGGATACCATGTTTTGGCGTCCACTAAGGTCTTGCTAATATAGTAAATAGGGGATTGCGTACCATTAGTCTCGCGAACCAATACTGCACTGACGGCGACCTCAGATACGGCCATGTATACCAGCAGGGGCTTGCCCGGATTTGCTTTGGCCAACAGTCGAGGCGAGGATAGGTACGCCTTCAGTTTTCTCAAGGCTTCGACACACTCTTTGTTCCATTTTAATCCATTGTCCTTTCTCAATACATTGAAAAATTTGTGGCATCTGTCGGAGGATCGTGAGATGAATCTAGGTAGGGCGGCTATTCGCCCTGTCAGCTTCTGCACCTATTTTTTGCTGTTCAGCACCTCAAGTATCGCGTCTATCGCCTTGATTTGGTCTGGGTTAACTTCGATACCTCGTTGCGACACGAGGAATCCTAAGAACTTCCCTAAGGCTACGCCGAAGGCACATTTCTTGGGGTTCAGCTTCATCCCGTATCTTCTCAATATTCCGAAGGCTTCTTTCAGGTGGTCGATGTGATCCTCTTTTCTTGTCGACTTTACCAGCATATCGTCGATATAGACTTCCATGGTCTTACCGAGCTGCTCTTTGAACATCTTGGTGACCAATCTCTGGTACGTAGCCCCCGCATTTTTGAGCCCAAACGGCATCACTTTGTAGCAGTAAGTCCCTTGATGGGTGATGAAAGTCGTCTTCTCCTGATCTTCCTCGGCTATCATGATCTGATTGTAGCCGGAGTAAGCATCTAGGAAACTTAACAGTTCATGTCATGTGGTGGCGTCGATCAATTGGTCGATGTGAGGTAGTGGGAATGAATCCTTCGGTCATGCTTTGTTTAGATCAGTGAAATCTACGCATATCCTCCATTTACCATTTTTCTTTTTAACCATGACGACGTTGGCGACCCACTGGGGCTATTTTGATTCCCTGATGGAGCCGTTGGCAAGTAATTTGTCCACTTCCTCGCCGACTGCTTCATTGATTGCGACATTGAATTTCCTTCTCATTTGCCGCACGGGCGAATGCAATGGATCGACGTTCAGCTTGTGGGTGGCGATATTTCGCGGAATCCCTGGCATATCTGAATGGGAGAAAGCAAATAGATCTACATGGTTAGTTAGGAATTCATGATACTTACTTGGGTTGGCGAGGCCGTGGCTGATGTAGGCTTTCTTCGCTGGGTAGGTGTCGTCTAATTGGACTGGGTCGAGGTCTTCGACAGTCGCTCTACATGCTTCCACGACATCGGGATCTTTGATGGCATCCGCTGTCAGGACGACTTTAGTCCCCGACACGGCTAATTGATATGCCTCCGCACTTGCCCCTTTTAGTTGTTGGGTGTGGGCGCAATCTTGAGTTATTTTGTAGCACTCCTGCGCGGTGCGTGGCTCTCCCCTAATGCTGAATACTCCCTATGGGGTAGGGAATTTGATCACTTGATAAAGGCTTGAAGGAACCGCTCGCATGGTGTGTATCCATGGGCGTCCTATGATGACATTGTACGCCATTTCCTAGCTCATCACATGGAAAGTCTTTTCCAGCGTGACTCCTCCCGCTAAGACGGGCAGGGTTATTTCTACGGATGTTCGTTCCACTACATTGTTAAAATCGGTTAGTGTTATGCAGCGCGGTATTACTCTATCTTCGAGTCTCATTTGTGCAAGGACCCTTGGGTGGATAATACAGAAGCCACTTCCATCGTCGATCATGACTCTTTTGACATCCGTATCAGCGATACGTAAAGTAATAACTAAAGCATTATAGTGAGGAAAAGACAATCCGTCGGCATCGGACTTGTCGAAGGCGATACTACCTTCGAAGCCGTCATACCGTTCGTGGGAGATGGTCCGCTTCAGTCTGTGTGTATTGGAGAATTTGACGTGGTTGATCGTTGAGTCGTTGCTGACACCGACGATCATGTTTATCGTTCGCATTGGGGAAGGCGGCTTTGGCGGCCCACGGGGTTGTTCCAGTCTACGCGCAAAGTTGATTTTCCCTTTGTCGCAGAGTAACTCCGTCAGGTATCCCTAGTTCAGCATCCTGACTACTTCTTGCCGTATGCCTATGCAGTCTTCGGTTTTGTGTCCCTATTCCTGATGGAACTCACATAGGACATTTGATTTCCTTGTGGCGGGGTCCGATTTCATCTTCTGGGGCCATTGCACTTTGGTGCCTAGCTTCTCCAGTGCGTACACTATTTCTGAAGGAGACACACAAGTTATGTACGGATAATAAGGGGCGTACCTCTTTCGTTTCGAAGTGGGACGACGTGTCATTATAACGCGTCCGTATGTTAGGGCGGTTGATGGGAGGATCTAGTGTACGGCTAATGTCGGTCTCTATTGGAGTGCGGGGGTTGTTCTCGATGTCCCTCATTGCGCCGATCTCTCCTTGTTTATGAGTGTATTGCCGTTAGCCATTGAATCGGCCCATTGAGATCATCCTCGTCCGCTCGTACCTTGGCACAATAGGCATTGTGAATTTCCTCCCATGTGGTAGGGGATATTTTATGAGGCGGCTCAGCAGCTTCTGGGTCGCCCTAGAGCCGTCCCTGCTTAGCCCGTTCTGGAAAGCGACGACTGCCATACCTTCCGATACATTCGGCAGACTCATCCTCACCCTGTTAAACCTGGCTAGGAAGTCTCTGAGCCCTTCTCTTGTGGTTTGTCTGACGGCGAAGATGTCGTTGACCCTTGCTTCTGCTTTCTTTGCACCCGCATGGGCGGTGATGAACTTATCCGCCATTTCCTCGAACGTTGATATTGCCTTAACTGGCAACTGAGAATACCACATCAAGGCCCCTCCTGTCAACGTCTCGCCAAACTTCTTCAACAGCAACGACGGTACCTGTTCTTTCGATAGGTCGTTGCCCTTCACAGCAGTGACGTAGTGGATTAGATGATCTTCGGGATCCGTGGTTCCGTCGTATACCTTCAAGTAGGGAGGCATCTTGAAGGTTTTTGGGATAGAGTAAGGAGCAGCTTCTTTAGTGTATGGCTGCTCTACGAACCTCCCCATGTCGCGTTTTGGTAGTAACTTGGGAGCTCCGGGGATTTTGTCGAACCTCTCCTGGTATTCCTTCATCTGGTCGCGGAGTGATTTGTTTTCATTTTCCATTTCTTCCATCTTCCTTAGGATGGAAGTTAGTGTACCGTCACTGGTCTGTGCTTCGATGGGTTGGTTATTTACTCGTGTATCCTCATGTTCGCCCATGGCAGCGGTGATGCTTACCGTTGGCACATACCTGATGTTGCCCTTTGGTGATTTCTCGATCAAGCCATTTAGGGTGCTTGTCAGCCATTCTTCCAGTAGCCTTTTGACCACCGAGGGTGCTTCCTTAACAGCAGATGTGGAAGCTCATTTTTCATGCAAGATTGTTAGATCTTCGGATGGGGAAGATGAGATCTCTTCACTTGGTGCGGTGCTGGGGGTTGCGTTGATGATGACATCGTCACTGGCCTCGTTGAGAGGACCAAGAAGGTTGGCTGTGACACCCACTATAGCTTTCGATCTGGTGTTATTTTCAGCCATCTCTTGTTTTCGTGTGATGTAGAGAAAGGTAATTGGTTGATCTCTAGGTGGATACTATGATTTTGATTCTCGAAATCCCCACAGACGGCGCCAAATTGTTTGGCTCAAAAGTTAAAAGTATACTTTGTAAGCTAGAAAGCAATCAAAAATATGAGAGGGTAAATCGTAATCAAATATAATAGGCCTAGAGATGTAAGAATGATAACTCTGTTGTAGATCTAATACTTAAAATGATATTCTGGACTCAAGAAAAGTTGTTCGTCAAAAGTAAGAGATAGAGAGAGAATCAGAGAGAATGAGAGAGTTGTATTATCAATAATAATACCCATGGCTTTTACAATGGGAAGGTCCCCTTTATATAAGGAGGGGCCTTCCTTAAAATAATAATAAAAGTATCAAACGTGGTTGACGTCCTCCTAGCAGGGACGCCCAGTTCTACATAGCATCGCCTTTGCCCTCACGTCCGATCCGTGCCCTTATTGTAGCAGATATACGCTTACTGGGCGTACCCTTTGGCGTAGAGGCGTATAGGGTCAAATTTGGCCCCATACAGTAACTATCAATTTTATAATGACCAGTAAATCTTTACAGATCCATAGCATGCTCGTAACTCAGCAGCTATAATATTACAAAATTCAAAACCTACATAACTAGATCTATGAAAACATGAAATGTTGCACCAAACTACTAATCCTAGTGATGGCACTCATATTACAAATGTAGTCTACTTTTCGCGCAATACTATCAACTCATCTGCTTCTCTTTTCAAACAACATCAGGTTCCTTTCGATCCAAATGGCTTGAGTTATCTCAGCATAATCCATCCTGTAGAGTTGAGCTCTATGAGTCCTACCTTTAACCCATTGTATCACCCACTGCACATGTTGATCCTAGTTGTCTCTTACCACATCTTGTCTCTGCATCCAATGTAGGATTTTCTGCCATACTTCTTTTGTAAAGCAACAGTTCACAGACAAATGTTCCGTGGTCTCATCATGATTTTGACATAAAGAGCACTATAATGTGGGCCCATATTAGTTGTTAGGATATAAATGAGGCAAAAAAATAACTATCTTACCCGTACCCATGTAAGGAAATAATTCATTGAAATTTATTTCATTATCTAATTATTACAATGATCTTCAAAGTTATTGCACTTTCACTCTAATTTTTTTTTTTTACAAATTTAAATGTACACATAGTTTTTTAATAATACATATACAATATATCTTTAAGGAAAAAATGGAGCCCCAAAAAAGTTGGGCCCCAAATGATTGCTTTACTGACTTTATAGTCGAGCCACCATGAGCAAAAACTATAAAGTATTCTGTTGTATTTTGGTTATAGTTTTAGCATTCCCTTATGTCACGGCCTGGATTTCCCACCCTCGGGAGTCGTGATGGTTCACCACCCGAATTTTCCATCCTCGGGGATCGTAAAAGGTAGGCAAGCCAACCAACTGAATTATTTGCCTTGTTTCCATCTTTAAATTCATTAACAGTTATAAGCCAACAATTTATAATCAACAAAATTTAACAAGCAGAAGAATTAATTGCAAACTTAATAATACTACTAACACAATTCCATAACAAATCTACCCAAATTTGACGTCACGCTTCACAGACAGCCTAAGAGTACTACAAATAAGGGTCTGAAAGAAATAATGAAATACTGTCGCTTGGATTACGTAAAAGAAACAGGAAAATAGATCGAGGGAGACGCCAAGGCTTGCGGACGCCTGCAGGACTACCTCGGGTCGCCTGATGATCAAGAAGCAGGAACCTCACTGCGGTCCGAAATCTGTTACACTAGGATCTGCAATCAAGAGTGTAGAGTGTAGTATCAGTACAACCGACCCCATGTGTTGGTAAGTGTCTAGACTAATCTCGGCGAAGTAGTGACGAGGCTAAGACCAGACTACCAAATAAACCTATGCAGATAAATAATGTACAGCGGAAAATAAAAGCTGAAATATACAGTCAAGGATGGGAGGGGGAAACATGATACGGGAAGATATCAAATGACATCAGGAGGATAGCAGGTAAATATAGGGAACACCACAACTCAACTGTCAACAAGAATCAGAAATCAAACAAGTGCACGGCATCACCCTTCGTGCTTTTACTCCCATCATCACCATAAAAATCAATATAAGTTACACGGCACTACCCTTCATGTTTTTGCTCTCATCCTCACCATAAGAATCAATATAGTCGGTACGGAATGGTACACCGTGCGGCACGACATCACCCTTCGTGCTTTACACTCTTTCTCACAAAATAATAATAATAATAATAATACAAGGCATCAACCTTCGTGCTTTAATACTCTCTCACCAAAATAATGCACGGCATCACCCTTCGTGCTTTTACGCTCTTCCTTACCCAAACAACAAACAGAAACAATAAGGGCAAGGAATAAATGAATCATAATAAGATTGCGGCAAGGGAACAATATCAAAACAATAACATCCCGGCAAGGAAACAATACCATAATCCTCTTCTTATTTTCACATTTTCCTCACAACTTGGTTTACAATTTGAGCCAATGCTCTATAAGGTTCAGTTGCCAATTATACTTTCACATATCACTTTGCAACTCGAGCCAACGCTCTTTAATACACAAATATCAATATTCTTTCCACAAGCCTTGCTCCACAATAGCGATCACTACATTAAACATGAACAATACAAACGGAGTCACACTAATCACAACATAAGACTCACGGGTATGCTTGACACCAACGTATAGATACTCGTCATCATGCCTATACGTCGTACTCCACTAATAACACATAGCATATAAGACAATACTCCTACTCCCTCAAGCTAAGGTTAGATCAAACACTTACCTCGATGCCATGAACACAGTTCAAGCCTCAACTATCGCTTTACCTATTGATTTCACCACCAATTCGCTCCTATCTAGTCACATGTTACTTAATTATATCAATAAATGCTAAATGAACCAATTCTAATGCATGAAAATAAGTTTTCTAAAGTTTTTCCCAAAAAGTCAAAAATCGACCCCGGACCCACATGGTGAAAACCTGAGGTTCGAACCAAAACTTGACTACCCATTCACTTACGAACTCAAATGTATAATTTGTTTTGAAATCGGACCTCAAATCGTGGTCCAAATTCCCAAAATTTGGAAAAATCTAGGTTCTACCCAAAACACTCAATTTCCCTCATGAAAATCATTGATTTTGAGTTGAAATCAGGTGAAAAGATGTTAAGGATTGAAGAAAACTAGTTAGAAACAACTTACAATTGATTTGGAGAAGAAGGTACCTTTGAAAAATCGCCTTAGAGTGTTTATGTTTTGAGAAGATGTGAAAAATGGTCAAAAATACGTCCAAGTGTGGATTTACAGGTCTCTGATGTCGCAATTGCGACTTCGCAATTGCGAACCCCTCAGAAAACTGGCATTTTCGCATTTGCGACCCTATTAGATTTCCGATCATCTTTGCATTTGTGAGATACCATTCGCAAATGCGAAATCGCATTTGCGACTAAGGCTGCCCAGGTTCATTTTTTGCATTTGCGATGATTTGTCGCTTTTGCGAAGCTCGCATTTGCGAGCCAGGCTTCATTTGCGAAGCCTGCATACTTGATCATACCAGCTGAAAACCTGTAATTTTTCCAAGTCCAAATTCCACCATGTGGCCTATCCAAAACTCATCCGAGCCCTCGGGGCTCCAAACCAAACATGCATGCAAGTCCAAAAATATCATACAGACTTGCTCGTGCGTTCAAATCACCAAGATAACATCAACAACTATGAATTTAGCATCAAAATCATGAAATCACATAAGAACGTCGAATTTTCCAATTTTCTCAAATAAGGTCCAATTCACGTCATTTTGAGTCCGTTGCTTACCAAACTTCATAGACTCAACTTAAATCACCTGTAAGACCTGTAACGGGCTCCGGAACCAAGATACGGGCCCGATACCATTAAGTTTCAAACACGTTTTATTTTCAAAAACTCATGTATTTTTCATAAAATAATTTTCTTTAAAAATTCATTTTTCGGGCTAGGGACCTCGAAATTCGATTCCGGGCATACGCCCCAGCACCATATTTTCTTACGGACCTATCGGATTATCGGAATACGGATCTGAGTCCGTTTACTCAAAATATTGACCAAAGTCAACTTAAATTTATTTTAAAGCAAATTCATTATATATAATATTTTTCACAGATTTTCATATAATGGCTTTCCGGTTATGCACCCGAACTGCGCACGCAAATCAAAATGAGGTAAAAACGAGATTTTTATGCCTCGAAATAGTAAATTTGTTTCTAAAAAGTGTGATGACATTTGGGTCATCACGCCTTAATTTCCTTCCAGGCGGCTTAAGCATAAATCAGTTGTTAAGACGTCTCATTCAAGCATTCTTATTCAATATTAATGCTTTCTTTTATTTTTCTTCGGATTTTCTTTTTGCTGCTAGTCCATAGGATACATGCAAGTATAGTGCAACGCGTGTTTGGTTGGTTTGATCTCTATAAATATAGTTCATATTTATTAGCATAAAAGATTAATGTGTACCATATCTTAAAAAAAGGAAAATTGTTGCCACATATAAGAATTGTAGTACTAAATGTTTACTCGTTGTAAGAAAGGGAGGAGTCAAGTTTTGGTAGGAAAACAAGGCTAAATTCACAACGGTTAAGGGTCAAATATATCCTTATACTATCAAAAACAGGTATTATTTATCCCTCATTTGAGTTTCTTATCAAAAAAATCCCCAACCGTTATACATTAGTTGCACATTTGTCCCTCACCCGTTAAAAATACCCTCCCAGATTTTTAAGGAGCACGTGGCATCCTTTGATTGGACCAGACGACTCCCCCCCCCCCCCCCCC
>MU759242.1:0-18193 GCA_026770625.1 Nicotiana glauca | reverse complement strand
CCCCCCCCATTATTTTAATTAAAACCCGCCCGATCCATCATTCTTAGACCCATCGGTTTAGTCCATTCCATTTTCCATCGAGCCTTTCTTCTCCCGCAGAAAGAAAAGACCTAGGGTTTCTTATCAGTTTCTATTTTCAGTTCCATTGAAAGGCCTTCTCTCCCATTTGCTTTCTTCTTCGCTTAAAATACATTGGGTTGTGAAGATTTTCCACCATAGCAAGTTTTCTCATGTCAGAAAGTAGTTATTCATTAAAAAGGAGGTGCCATTGTGGGGAAATTGTCAATCACTTCACTTCAACGACTCCATTTAATCCCGGAAGGAGATTCTTTAAGTGACCTAAACCTGGTGTATGTATTATTTTGTTTATTCTGGCTCCATTTGATTTTTTCGATAATTTAATTTTTTTCCTTGTATTATTGGTTCATAATTACAACTTGTATGCTTTGTGTTTGGCAAGTAAGCTCCTGCGGTTATTAGGAATGGCAAGATGATGTGTTACCAGATCGAGCACTCATTACAATTAATAATATGAATTACAAATTGGATGTCGCTAATGTTAAACTCAACAATATGAAGTCGACGTTAGATGTGATTATTCTTGAAAGGGATAGACTAAAGGAAAGAGTGGATAGCTTGAAGGCTTTAAAGAATTCGGAAGCGAACAAAGCCCGTAAATTGGAAGAGAATGTCCTAAATATGAAGATCGTCATTATGATTTTATGGGCAATATTTATGGAATTTGTTGCTGCAATGCTAATGAAGTGAAGTTAATATATGAAGTGCAGTTTTTCAAGTTGTTGTATTGGTACTTAAAGTTGTAAACAATGAAATGTTTTAGGTCTGATTTTGGTACTTAAGTTAGGTAAATATGTAATTGATAAAATAGTTATCTGCTTATTGAAATTAGATAGTCTATTTCATCCTTGCTGATGAGACTCAATATGGTAATTTCACCTTCTGTGCCATATAATCTCTATCACAAAAGTACAGCAAGAATAAGTGCACCGCATTTTTTCTTCTTCTCACAAGTAGTTGAATGGAAGTTATAATGATACAGGGCTAAGTGCATGCTTTTTGTTGCTCTAACAATGAATATGGTTGTCCGATATAAAACTAAAACCTTACTATAGGAGATATAGCTGCTAATAGCACTTGTATGGGTCAGAATTTGATCCCACGATAATTAACGAGGTTAATCCCATATTAAGTTGATTCACGATTAATAAGTGGTACGAGCACTCAGAATTAACGGTACTTAACCCTTATCTGATTCGATCAATAAGGCCACGGCCCACCCGCCATCATGAAGGCGCAACCCCAATGTGGTCACGGTCACTCATTGATATCTCACAGCTATAAATACCAAGAGAGGAAACCCTAGAAAAGGGGGCTTCTTTTCGCCACTATTCAGGAGAGAGAGAAAAGAGACAACGATACCCACATTTTGGGAAAGTGAAACACCATTGTAAAGATCTGAACCTCTTCATGGAGAGGCAGACCAAATCAATACTATCAATAAAGGCTTTTAATGTTTCTCCTCCTAACTCTGAGTACTTATTTTCGCATCCTTTATTTGGTCCAATGGATTATTACGGTTTGCTATTATTTTTCCGTCATTTATTGATATTGTTTTACACTCTTAAAGTATATGATAACTTTTAAGTCAAATAATATGGAACCGTCTGTGAGGATTTCCTACAATAATCGCATAGTTCTTCCCTGGACCAAAAGGAAAGAAAGGCCGAAAAAGGAGAAAAACAACCTAGCTCAAACAAGCCAAGGCGGCATATCGGACAAGGGGAACTCGAAGATCTCAAATCAAGATCCAAATCCTCTCTCTATCTGATCTCGGATAGTGCAAACAAAAAGAAGAACCCCCCCCCCCCCCATGCAGGTCAAGAAGAAGAAGCCCCTCCTAAGGGAGGATCTATGTAAGGCATCTCCCGCATCCCTGATACGGGCTCCGACCGGGAACCAGCATGGAGATATCTCAAGCCGAGAGTCGCCTTAAGACAGCCTACATACCCCGATTGGTAAGACAACGTATAAGTTGCTCAAGGTCTCGAATCAAAATCGAGCTTCAGCACTCAATACCCACAACGGGGGACCCAGGCTATGTGCCTTCACCATTAAATCAAGGCTATGCGCCTTCGCTAGTAAGTTCAACTACGGTTGAACCAAGATTCAGGCTATGCGCCTTCGCCAGTAAGTTCAACTACGGTTGAACCAAGATTCAGGTTGTGCGCCTTCGCCAGTAAGTTCAACTACAGTTGAACCTCTACTCAGGTTATGCTCCTTCCCCATCAAAATTGACAAAAGTTCAACAACAGTTGAACTGGGACCCAGGCTATGCGCCTTCGCCATCAAAATTGACAAAGTTCAACAACAGTTGAACTGGGACTCAGGCTATGCGCCTTCGCCAGTAAGTTCAACTACGGTTGAACCAAGACTCAGGCTATGCGCCTTCACCATTAAATCAAGGCTATGCGCCTTTGACAGTAAGTTCAACTACGGTTGAACCAAGACTCAGGATATGTGCCTTCGCCAACAAGTTCAACAACTTTTGAACTGAGACTCTGGCTATGCGCCTTTGCCATTAAATCAAGGCTATGTGCCTTCGCCAGTAAGTTCAACTACGGTTGGAATAAGACTCAGGCTATGCGCCTTCGCCAGTAAGTTCAACTACGGTTGAACCGAGACTCAGGCTGTGCGCCTTCGCCATCAAAATTGACAAAAGTTCAACAACAGTTGAACTAGGACTCAGGCTATGCGCCTTCGCCATTGAATCAAGGCTATGTGCCTTCCCCAACAAGTTCAACAACATTTGAACTGGGACTCAGGCTATGCGCTTTCGCCATTAAATCAAGGCTATGCGCCTTCGCCAGTAAGTTCAACTACGGTTGAACCAAGACTCAGGCTGTGCGCCTTCGCCATTAAGTTCAACTACGGTTGAACCAAGACTCAGGCTATGCGCCTTCGCCATCAAAATTGACAAAGTTCAACAACAGTTAAACTGGGACTCAGGCTATGCGCCTTCGCCATTGAATCAAGGCTATGTGCCTTCGCCAACAAGTTCAACAACAGTTGAACTGGGACTTAGGCTATGCGCCTTCGCCATTAAATCAAGGCTATGTGCCTTCGCCAGTAAGTTCAACTATGGTTAAACCAAGACTCAGGCTATGCGCCTTCACCAGTAAGTTCAATTACGGTTGAACCAAGACTCAGGCTATGCGCCTTCGCCATCAAAATTGACAAAGTTCAACAATAGTTGAACTGGGACTCAGGCTATTCGCCTTCGCCATTGAATCAAGGCTATGTGCCTTCGCCAACAAGTTCAACAAAAGTTGAACTGGGACTCAGGCTATGCGCCTTCGCCATTAAATCTAGGCTATGTGCCTTCGCTAGTAAGTTTAACTACGGTTTAACCAAGACTCAGGCTATGCGCCTTTGCCAGTAAGTTCAACTACGGTTGAACCAAGACTCAGGCCATGTGCCTTCGCCATTAAATCGGGGATATGCGCCTTCGCCAGTAAGTTCAACTACGGTTGAACCAAGACTCAGGCTATGCGCCTTCGCCATCAAAATTGACAAAGTTCAACAACAGTTGAACTGGGATTTAGGCTATGCGCCTTCGCCATTGAATCAAGGCTATGTGCCTTCTCCAACAAGTTCAACAATAGTTGAATTGGGACTCAGGCTGTGCGCCTTCGCCATTAAATCAAGGATGTGTGCCTTCGCCAACAAAGTTCAACTACGGTTGAACCAAGACTCAGGGTATGCGCCTTCACCAGTAAGTTCAACTATGGTTGAACCAAGACTCAGGCTATGCACCTTTGCCATCAAAATTGACAAAATTCAACAACAGTTGAACTGGGACTCAGGCTATGCGCCTTCGCCATTAAATCGAGCCTATGCGCCTTCGCCAGTAAGTTCAACTACGGTTGAACCAAGACTCGGGCTATGTGTCTTCGCCATCAAAATTGACAAAGTTCAACAACAGTTGAACTGGGACTCAGGCTATGCGCCTTCGCCATTGAATCAAGGCTATGTGCCTTCGCCAACAACTTAAACAACAGTTGAACTGGGACTCAGGCTATGCGCCTTCGCCATTAAATCAAGGCTGTGTGCCTTCGCCAACAAAGTTCAACTATGGTTGAACCAAGACTCAGGCTATGCACCTTCACTAGTAAGTTCAACTACGGTTGAACCAAGACTCAGGCTATGCGCCTCCGCCATCAAAATTGACAAAGTTCAACAACAGTTGAACTGGGACTCAGGCTATGTGCCTTCGCCAACAAGTTCAACAACAGTCGAACTGGGACTCGGGCTATGCGCCTTTGCCATTGAATCAAGGCTATGTGCCTTCGCCAACAAGTTCAACTATGGTTGAACCATGACTTAGGCTATGTGCCTTCGCCAACAAGTTCAACTATGGTTGAACCAAGACTCAGGCTACGCATCTTCGCCATCAAATCCAACGAGTTCGACCTCGCTCGAACCATGAGGCTAGATGCCTTCGTCCTCAAATCTAACAAGTTCAACCGCAGTTGAACCAGGACTCGGACCAAGCTCCTTCACCATTAAACTCAGCAAAACCCAACCTCCAACGAATCAAGATTCGGGTTAGGTACCCTCGTCATTCAAGTAAGTACGCCCATCTCGAACTAAGATTAGGGACACATAAAGTTCGGCCCCGGTCAAACTACAAGGCCGCATTTTTTATCATCGTGGCCAGTACTTCGACCGTGCCCAAACTGGGACTAAGGCTAAGCGTCGCTATCGCCAAGCAACGGCTCCGACTCGCTCACCCCGAGTCGAAGAAGAAAAGTCGTCAACAATCAAAAACTAACATGCCTACCAAGTCAAACTCAAAGGCAAATCACCCCTTTGAACGTATGCAAACAAAAATCCAAGGGGGAAAAAGGGGAGGTACAAAACAAATGCAAGGCAAATAACGGAAAGGAGATTTCATTTATCCACAAAGTTAATTGCGGGTCACCCCCGCTTACACCCGGCCAAGGCCGGTCAATAAAAGGAAAAGGAAGAAGAAAAACAAGAAATACCTAAGCGCCAAATGGCGAACAAGACGAGAAAAATGCATAACACCCTTTTACTCGGCGCCATCCGGGCCGCCATCTGCGTCATCGTCAGCCTCTGGCGTCGCCACGTCAAAACCACAGTCGGTACGGGCCTCACGAGCCTTTTGATGCGCTCCCTCAAAAGCAGCTTTAGCCACGATGGCGGCCTCCCACAAATTCTTATATAAATCACGTCGTGCCTCAGCAAAGACCCAAAGTTCACAAGCCTGGCTGGAAGAAGTGGCCTGGTCCCGTAGGCGCTGATTCTCTTCTGCTAAGGCCATAATCTGGTCTGCCATAACTTGGGTGTCCTGCTCAAAGACACCGATCCGCTCCTCGAGACTCGCTTCTCTAAAGGCCGCAGCAGCCCTCTCTAACGCCAGCTGGGACTCGCGCACGCGGATAACTTCCTTCAATGCCCCAGCCCTCGACGAGGCATCCCTCACCTGAAGCTTCAAAGCTGCGACTTCACCCTCCAACGCAGGCACTTTCCCACTCCATACCGCTGCGGCCTCTGCCACCTTAGCCTGGCCCTGGCGCTCACACTCAGCTGCAGCCTTCTTCCCCGCCTCGAGCTCCTCGTCCTTTTGACGGAGCTGCTCCTCGAGAGCAATTGTTCTGCCAAGTGCTTGCTACATCTGAAGCTCCCGCCTCTCCAATTCCTCGACCAAGGCCCGGCTACGGGGATCATTCCTCAAACGCACGCACATCTCTCGGCACCGATCTCGGTAGCGGCGATATTTCTCTAACGCCCACAAAAATATGCCCGAGCGGACGTTGGCTCGACAGATGCTCTCCACCTCCAACAAATAAGACTGCAAAGCAAAGGCAACAATTAGGATAAAAATAAACTAGAGCAAAGAATAAGCGAACCGGCATCATATTACATACCCTCAAGCCTATTACGGCCACCTTATTCATCAGTCTGATATCTGTGATGTCCCTCAACGATGCATTCTCGGCCTCCGAGCATAGCAGCTCAAATTGTGGCACCAAACTCTCCCCTTGTAGCAATAAGTTCAACTCCGTGGGAACCTCGATGAAGCGAGACCTCCCCTCTACGTGCACCGCTGAATTGGTGAAGCCTCCCTAGAACATACGGACGTCGTTGGGGTCCAAGTCAGATTCGGACTCGTACTCATCTCCTACAACATCCCTTCCTCCTTCTGCCACCAGCGAGGTAGAACCACCCGCCGTAACCACTGAAGGAGCGCTTGACTCGCCAACCTTAGCAGCCGTTAAGGAACTACCTCCCGTCTCAGCGACTAGAACCACCAACTGAGTCACTGACGCGACGGTATCATCATGCCCTAAACCAACCGGGGCAATCCCCATTGTTTGTCCACCCTCAGGGGCGGGCACCGCAGCCGCACTCTTCTCCACATCCGCCGGGGGGGAGTCCAAATTAATCACCACAGGAGAAGCCGGCGTGAACACGACCCTGCACCTTATCAATGGCCTCTCCTCCTCCCCATCCGATGGCAAGTCCTCTCTAAGGTGCACCACCCCCGATGGCCCCTCGATCCGGTTTGCGGCCCGTGTTGGAGAAGGAGCCGCTAAAGTTTCAACTGACGCCGCCTTTGGTACTGGGCGTGGCGCTGGCGCTGCAATAAGCCGAGCAATCGCACCCGGCCGGCGGAAGGCCAATTGAGGGTCCCTGACACGGCGTGCCCTCCCTGTTCATAGAAAAGCAAAGTTGAAGAATAAAACTTAATCAAAGCGGAACAGAAGAAGGAATCAACTTTTCACCTGTAACAGGCTTACGGCCATGCCTCTCCCAGAAAGACGCCCATGTGCGTATCTCCTTCGTATGGGGGAGCACGGCCTCAACCCACCCGCGTATCCCAGCTAACGGAGCCGACGGCGACTTCTCAGCTACAAAATCAACACGAGTCAGCGCTTACGAGCAAAACGTAAGGAGGGGTAGAAAAGAGAATTCGACTATTAAAGAACTTACGTGCATGATTCCAAGCCTCTGGGAACCCAGTGGGGCATGCCACTAAATGTTCAGTCCTAATGTAAAAGAAGTGCTTGAAAGCGCGAGGGTTGACCTCGTCATCCAATTTCGCAGTCAGGCCCTTCAACCCACAAGGGCACGCTTGAATCATGGTACCGCGAACTCTCTAGGGAGCGTAGAGACTGAGCACTTGTTGCAGCGTAACCTCCCTACCGGCCAATTCTGCATACTTGATAAACATTGCTAGCAATTTGCAAAGAGAAGGAGCAAGCTGACCCGGGCATATCCCGTAATAATGACAGAAATTAACCACCAGCTCTGGGAGCGGAAGCTTAAACCCCAACTTGAAGGGATAGGCATAAAAGATGTAGTATCCCCTGCGATCGGTGTGGACCCTCTCCTCGCTTCTGGCGAGAACGACGTCAGCATAGCTGGGGATGAACCCCTGTTCTCGTAGTTGGGCCATCCCAATTTCCCCCATTAACGGGGCTTCATCCACCTGATCCTCCCCACCATCGATAGTGAAGTCAGTCATCAGGCCTCCGGGCCGAGATACTATCTCGTCGACTGACGGAATTTCATCAGTCTCTGCCTGTTCTGCATCCCCCATTGCCGGAGATGGCCCTTCAACTACCAGAGAGTTGGCCAAAAAATCCGTCGGAAGAACATCTTGGGAAGAACTGCCTGCCATTGTTGAGTTACTAACGACAAAGGAATAAAGTTTGGTGGATAAGACGAAAGTTATAATGATAAAAGAAAAAAGATGAAGGTGAGTTAGCAGGAGGAAAACGTTTCTTCAGAATCACTCTCAGATGAACAATGAAAATATGAGAAATGAATACCTCAGCCCATCTTAATAGGCAACATAAATTGCTTTCGCAAAACCCAATAGCCATCATTAACTACATGGCCAACCACAAACCAGTTCGGCCCTACAGAAACGTGCGCCATCATGACAAGCTTCACGAAGCGACTTCTTAGTCATCCACCAGCGTCTCGCCGTCGAAGTGATTGTAACGACCTATGAACGCTGAAGAGATGTTTCGTGCGCCTTCAAAACTTTGGACGTCGCCAAATACGTACCAAGCATACCCTTACTCCCCTCGGCGCACCATATACGGCAGATCCGTCGTAGTCGACGGCTATGCTCCCAAACAAATGTGAGGATCAGAGCGCAACGAAGCTCAATCTCACTCAAATTAAGTTAAAAGGTCAAGTGCCTTTGCCAAGAAGAAGCATTCAATCTTGATCAAACGACGACTTGATAACACGATAACAAAACACTGACATTCTACAAGGCTAAGGGTCATCGCCAAAGGGAATTCGGCCTCGAACGAAGCGACAGTCGACCTACCTATTCGAGTTTCTCAAAACCACAGTCGATGAAGTCCACGCATCGAGTTCGTCCAAGGCACGATCTCGATAAGCGGAGGGATTAACTGTATGGGTCAGAATCCGACCTCACGATAATTAATGAGGTTAATCCCATCTTAAGTTGATTCAGGATTAATAAGTGGTACGACCACTCAGAATTAACGGTACTTAACCCTTATCTGATTTGATCAACAAGGCCCCGGCCCACCCGACATCACGAAGGCGCAACCCCAACGTGGTCACGGCCACGCATTGCCAGCTCACGAAGCTCACAGCTATAAATACCAAGAGAGGAAACCCTAGAAAAGGGGGCTTCTTCTTCACCACTATTCAGGAGAGAGAGAAAAGAGACAACGATACCCATATTATAGGAAAGTGGAATACCATTGTAATGCTCTGAACCTCTTCACGGAGAGGCAGACCAAATCAATACTATCAATAAAGGCTTTTAATGTTTCTCCTCCTAACTCTGAGTACTTATTTTCGCATCCTTCATTTGGTCCAATGAATTATTACGGTTTGCTATGATTTTTCCGTCATTTATTTATATTGTTTTACATTCTTAAAGTATATGATAACTTTTGAGTCAAACAACACTCATATTCCTTCCATTTGCAAGTGAGTGCAAGCTTCTGAAGAGGCTTCCATACTTCCAAAAAATCAGGTGCAATGATCAATGGCTAAGCTATCTTAAGGCTGGAGTCCAGAATTAGCCGTGATGATGTATTTTTTTATACCATTGGAGTGTTGGCGGCATACATTTGATCCCTTACTTTAGTTTCGTTGCATGTGCTTGTTGACATAATTTTTATGTTATAAACGGTGCTCGTCTTATTTTAGCTTCTTTTTGTCCATATTAGTTTGGCGTATTTATAGAGATATACTTTCCGTGGAATCCCGCAAATTTTATTATTGGTGTAATCGATAAGTCCCAAAAATTGATAAATCGAAACTTTATTGAAACGATAACGATAAGCATATGTACAAAATCGATAAGGGCCAAAATCGAATGCGCACCCCTAAACAGAAGTAAAATCTGAAAATTTTATGACAGTAGCAGTAAACAAATCTGCCTAGCAGCACTACACAATTAGCAAATTTCAGTTTGATAGACTGTTGGATGCAAATTTATGACCCCCAAAAACTTACAGAGACTTGGTCATAATAAGACCTCCAATTTACCATCAAATTGAACAAAACATAGCAGTGGATTATACTGTCACAATGCAGTAACTACAAGCCCAAAAGACATCTAGACCACACATCATTTGTTTCTCTTCCTTGACACCAACTTCTCAATTCTTTGCCTACTTTGCATTTCCAATTGTCTTCCAGTAATAATAGCTTTTCCCTTCCATGCAAGGCTGCCTAGTGAGTAAGGAAGATTTGATGGAACACTTAAACCATTATGATCACCTTTGAATGCAATTACCCTTGATCCTGAAGGTTGTTGTCTCTGTTGAAGCCTTATTTTTTCTTCTGACACAACCATAGGCCTTATAGCTGGTTCATCTTCTAGTTCTGGATGCTCAAAAGTAGCAGCACAACTTGAAGTCTCCCTGTAGACACTTGGTGTAGGCATGGAAACAAACTCTGAGCCTTGACTTGCTTGACTATATTGGGGTACAGTAAGGTTGATTTCTTCTTGTGAATGTTGCCCCACTTCTTCATCTTCATCCAATATTCTTTGCCTTTTCTCCTTGTTGGGTGGCTATTAAACAAGTTAAATGTTAGATAAATTCAACAATGAGTGAATGAAAAGTTAATAAAACAAATGACTGTTATAATTGAACAATAATGTGCAATGGATGTGACAACATAACTGGAATACAAATTAAACAATAAAGATGACTGTTAAACAAAAAAAATTAAGACTTTTAAACAGAAGGTTAAACTAAAATTAAGACAAAAAAATTAAAGGTTAAACTGAAACTCAAGACTATTAAACTGTTAACAAATGAAGACTATTACATTGTTAACAAATAAAGACTATTACACTGTTAAACAATTAATGGACCACAAAAAAAGACTTTAAAACTGAATGATAAACAGAAATTAAGACAAGAATTAATACAAAAAAACTTAAGCTTAAACTGAAGGTTAAAATGAAACTGAAAATCTATTAACTTGTTAACAAATAAAGACTATTATACTGTTAAACAATAAGGAAAATCTATAAACTGAAAGCTCTAAACAATGTCTGTCAAACAATATAGAAAATGTTATCAAACAATAAATTAATGGACTACAAGGAAAGACAAACATGGGGATCAGAAATACAATAAAAATATGCAACAATAGGACGACGTAGAATAAGAAAGTGAAGACCCTTTAAAATATTCAGTTGGGGTCAACAATCATACACCGACAAAAAATACTTTAAACCCCAAACTTAAGACCCTACAATCTCAGTTCTGCCACCATTTTTTCATTAAGCAAATAAAAAAAGGCTTCAGTAGACCACAAACTACACAAAAATCCAAAAAAAAATCTATCTCGAATAAACACAAACGGAAAACCCACCTAGATAACTCATGCAAACAAAATCCACTCGTAAAAAATGCAGCCAACGGTCAACTATAAATATTTAAGCTCATACTCAAAACCATAACATGATTAAAGAACGAAATCCTTACAGGTGATTAATTCGCAGCAAATTTAAGCAAGAAAATACATATAACAGCTTAAACAAATATTTACTTGAAGAAAGCACTTACCTTTAACCCCAGTTGTAGGAGAACGCATATGGAACGAATGGATTTTAATGGGGTGTGATGAATCCTAGGTTTCTTTCTGAGGGAGATGAAAAGAACGATTAGGAAATGAAAATGGAAAATGGGGCGGGTTTTAGGAAAATAGATTGAAAATAACGATGGGTCTAAGATAAGTTATTGGGTGGGGCGGGTTTTAATTAAAGGAATGGGGCGGGTCGTCTGGTCCAATCAAAGGATGCCATGTGCTTCCTAAAAATTTAGGAGGGTATTTTTAACGGGTGAGGGACAAATGTACAACTAATATATAACGGTGGAAATTTATTTATATAAAAGACTCAAACGGGGATAAATAAATTCTATTTATGATAGTAGAAGGGCATGTCAAACCCTTAACCGAATTGACAAATAGGATGAGTTTTAGTAGGAAAATGACAGGGCTAAATTGGCTTCTTTGTTGAGTCTTAACTTGCAAGGATTCCAAGTAAATATAGTATATTTCAGATTTTACCAACTATACTCCTTTATAATATTTGTGCGTTCAAAGGGTCAACATTTACCGTAATGTTCATGAATTGATGACCCTCTTTTTTGGTAACAATATTTATTGAATTTTGAAACATTTTGTAATTACTTAACCGGATAAGGTGATGAAGTAGAATATAGGACTAGCTAATTCCTATTAATTTAACATTCTAGAATGAAGAAAACCACTCAAAATTCATCTACGACTAGATTCATCCCCCTCCCATTGACTTCTTCAGATTTTTAAAAAATAAAAATCTTTTAAAATCTTAAGTGTATCAACTTCAATCTCTAGTGACAATGACTATGTTTTTTTTCACTTCTCTCGGGAGTTTTTATTTTTATTTTTGGGGTGGTGGGTGGGGGATAGTTTCCATGGTTATATGACGATGGGCTCGCTGCTAATTTAATTATAGGATTTTTAGACAAATGGTCCGTCAGATTCACTGTTTATATTTTTAGTTAGTATACATAGATTATATATTGATTATGCAAAATTATATATATATATATATATATATATATATATATATTATATATCGATTATATATGTATTATATATTTATTAGAAGCCGAATCTCGTTCTTTGGACCAATCTATGACCGAATAAAAAAGAATTGGTCGATATTTTTCACCTACACGTGGAGAAAAGGTTACGATAGTAAGCCCCTTCCTGGTCGGAGACCCTCTAGGGCGCCATACCAGGAGGCTGATGCTACTACCGAAGTGCGAAAGTAAAATTAATTTTTGTTCATAAATAGACTTCTTTGGTACGAAATGGGCCATTTCAAATAGGTTCATTACTCTAGCCTACTTGTGTCAACACCCATAAAATACGGAATATCGTATATAATGTGATTATTGTATATATTAAATTTTTTTAGTAAAAAGCATATATACTTTATTTAGTATTTAATCAGAAGGTTTGATTATTTTTAATGTAAGCGATTGGGTAGACAGCTATTTAAATTTTTCTTCAATAATTTTTATGATAAGTGCGAAGAATTATTTTTTTTGGTAAACAAATCGTAATTGATAAAAAAAATATAAGTTTAGTTTTTATCCACCAATCTCGTAAAAACATTTGTACAATCAAATTACATAAAAATATGAAAGAATAACACCAATTCAAAGATTGTTTTCTAGAGGAATATAATCACTTTTAGCTGGTATCAAAAATTATTTACATCTAATAGTCGAAAAAGTGTATAAAATTTGTATGCACTGTTATTTTTCCTTTTCTAGAAGGTGCTTCACACAATCACTTACTCCCTAAGCTTGTAAATATAATATTCCTTCAATAAAATATTATTGTACGGACAATCCATGTTTCATTTTAGTTCACCGTCTGGACTACAAATATGATGAGTACAAGTGGGCCAATTTCTCATTCTCCAATTCTAACAAGAATTCTTGTATTCACACTTGCACCAGCAAATTGTCAATCTCCAATCCTAACAAACGGGCAGTTATTTATGCATTTGGAAATTCTTTTATTTAAGCAGCTGGCGTATAAAATGCTTTCCTTATTGATTAAAAAAATTTAAAAGGAAAAAACTAATTCGGTCTATTCGTTGGGTAAAAGAAAGAAAAAATATGTGCAGGGTGTCCGAGTGTGAAATATGTTGAATTGAATTTTTTTTCCCCAAAAAATATGCTGAATTGAATTGAATTGACAGAAATATGAAAGGTCGCAGGTCAATCTTTCGTACCTTTAAAATGACTAGGAATATTAAAGAATATTTCCAAACTCATTAGCTGTAGGAGACTTTATGGCATTTGTGTCAATATTGAAGTCAAATATTCTTTTCTTATTGATTAGCTGGCACTTCCTCAGCATGGGTGGAGGCACAAGCCAATCAATGAATTCGGTCGAATCTAATAATTTTTGCTCAAATAATGTATTTGTTATTTATAATTTATTAAATTTGTGTAAATATTAAATTTAGAATTGTAATAACTCGACTGGTCGTTTTGAGCGATTGCGCCCGGCTCGGCAGTTTGAGGTCGCGAGCAGCTTCACATTATGTATATTGACTTGCGTGCATGGTTGAATTCAGTTAATGGATGATTCAGAGTCAAATTGGTTGAAGAAAACTAGCTTTGGAAGTTTAAACAGTGAGAATTCGACCAGAATTGGACTTTTTGGTAAACGACCCCGGAATGGGTCGTGAATAATCTCAACAGCTTCATATGGTGATTTTGGACTTAGGCGCGCGTCCGGATTCGGATTTGGAGGTACATAGGGTAAATTGAGGCATTTCGGCGAAAGTTGGAAAAGTTGAAGTTTGAAAAATGGAGAAGTTCGACCCATAGTTGACTTTTGTGATATCGGGGCCGGAATGTGATTTCGAGAGTTGGAGCAGCTCTGTTATGTCATTTTGGACTTGTCTGCAAAATTTGGCACTATTCCGAGTTGAATTGACAGGTTTCGGCATGAGATTTGATATTTGAAGATTTGGAAATTCATAAGTTTGATTTTTGGTTTGATTCGTTGTTTTAGTGTTGTTTTATGTGATTTGAAACCTCGAGCGAGTCCGTGTTAGGTTATATGACTTGTTTGTATGATTAGACGGGGTCCCGGGAGCCTCGGATGTGTTTTGGATGGGCTACGGGTCATTTTTCTCTATGTTTAAATTGTTGTTCTGCTGTCTCGTATTTCCTTCTATGTGATCGCATAGGCGTAGCCGCGATCGCGTAGTACAATGTCAACCTGCTATACTTTCCTTCTATGCTATCGCATTGATTTGTTCGCGATCGCATAGCACAAATTTGGACAACAGTATTTTCCTTCTATGCGATTGCATTGATTTATCCGCAATCGCATAGTGTCCACCAATTTTACTCTTCGCGATCGCATAGAACATTTTTTGGTCAGTGCATATTTTCCTTCTATGCGATCGCATTAATCCTTACGCGATTGCATAGAATATTTTGGGCCAGTAGCTATTTTCTTCTACGCGATCGCGATGAACAAATACCTGGGCAGATAAAATATATTCCAAAATCGAAGGTTACACCATTTTCATCTTATTTTGACTTCTAGAGCTCGGTTCTTGGTGATTTTTGGTGGGTTTTTCACGAAATTTGATTGAGTAAGTGTTCTTCAAATAGAATTAAATATATTCCATGAATTTATCTTTATTTTTATCATTTAAATTGTGTTGTGGGTTTGGGAAAGAGTCGGTTTTTGAAGAAAAATTTTAAAATAAAAAAATCATGATTTGAGGGATCAAATGATATCGGAATTGGATAAATTTTGTATGGTTGAACTCATTTTGGAATGGGTGATCGGGTTTTGTAAAATTTGACGGGTTCCAGGGTGCGGGCCTAGGGGTCGACTTTTGGGTCGATTTTTATATTTTTATAAATATTGAAACTTTATTATTCGAAATAGTTCCTTATTCAATTTATGTGTGTTTTGGAGTTGTTATATTTGGATTTGAGTTGTCTCGAGGTCTTTCCGCCCAAGAAGTCCATTTAGAGTACTGAGTTGTCGTCTTTGAGGTAAGTATCTTGCCTAACCTTGTGGGGGGGACTTCCCCTTAGAAATTGAGTCTTCTATGCTAATTGTAGTCCATGCATGCGAGGTGACGAGTGTATGCTCGGACTTATTTGTGGCAAATTTACCTCTAGGATTCTTAGGTCCTTATGTGGAAAGTATCCTGTTATGATTGGGTTTCTTAGTTGCTTAAATTGTCTCTATATGCTCTATATGACGTTGTTATCTTTCCTTTAATTCTTACGTGTTACATTGACCCTTAATTACCTTAATTGAAGTGATTGTCTTTCTTACTGTTTTGATACTTTTTGATTGTGAGTTCCTCTATGACTTCGTGCAAATAGTTTACATGTCCAATTATTGTGGTTTCCGGGGCAGTTATCATGTGTTTATTATGTCTTGTTGTGTAGTTGAGGTTTCATTGTGAAGTTAATTGTTGGTACAAGTTTGGTTATAGTTGATTCCCTTGCCGGGAGACATACTTAATTCTTACTGTTGGTTCCCTTGTCGAGACGTGTTTATTCTTATTGTTGACTACCTTGCTGCGATATTATTCTTTCCTTATTATTTTCTACGGGATTCTTTCGGGATTGGTGTTGATTTGTATATTATATGGATAGGGTTGCACACCGCAATAATACTATATAGATCGGGTTGCACGCCGCAATAATATTATATGGATCCGGTTGCACGCTGCAACAATATTATATGAATTGGGTTGCGCGCCGCAATAATATTATATGGATTGAGTTGCACGCCGCAACAATATTATATGGATCGGGTTGCGCATCGCAACATCATTATATGACTTGGATCGGGTTGCACATCGTAATAATATTATATGATTTGGATCGGGTTGCACGCCGTAACATCACTATATAATTTGGATCGGATTGCATGCCGCAATAGTATTATATGATTGGGATCGGATTGCACGCCACAACAAGAAAGAATAAAAGTAAATATTGATTCTTATGGCGAGAACGAGAGTAAAAGCACGAAGGGTGATGTCGTGCATTTTCTGCTGCTGTGTTTATGTGATGACATGTATTACTGCCCCGTTTTCCCCATTATACGCTCCTTCATGTTTCATTATTGGCATTGGTGTGTTAGAGTTGAATTGGATTGGTTTTGGTAGGAAATGAGACACTTAGTCTCTTTAAGGAAGGTTTGGTTTGGAAAAGTCAACGGGATGTTGACTTATGAGTTAGAGGGCTCGGATGGGAATTTTCGGTGATTCGGTTAGCTTCGGGAGATGATTTATGACTTAGGAGTGCGATCGGGATTGATTTTGGAGGTCCGGCGTAGAATTAGGTTTGAATTGGCGAAGTTAGCATTTTGGTAAATTCCGGTTGGTAGGTGAGATTTTGATCCGAGGGTCGGAATGGAATTCCGAGAGTTGCTGTAGCTTCGTTAGGTGATTTGGGATGTGTGCGCAAAATTTCAGGCCATTCGGAGGTGTTTTGGTCGGGTTTTTGATCAAATGCGTATTTCGAAAGTTTTTAAGAAACTTAGGCTTGAATCCGATGTGATTTAATGGTTTTAGTATTGTTTGATGCGTTTCGATGATTGGAACAAGTTTGAACGAGGTTTTAGGATGTGTTGGTGCTTTTGGTTGAGGTCCCGAGGGCCTCGGGGTGATTTCGGGTGGCTATCGGAAGGAAATTTGAAGTTGGAATTGCAAGTTTTTGGCTGCAGCAGGTATTTCTGCATCTGCGGAAAGGAAACTGCAGATGCGGTTACGCGAAAGCGGAGTCAGGTGTTGCAGGTGCGAAAAGGATGAGGTCGAGCAATTTTCGCATAAACGGAAATATATCTGCATAGGCGAAAGTTTTACCGCAGAAGCGGTTTTTGGAATTTTAAAGAGGATCTGCAGAAGCGGGGAGAAGGCCGCATAAGCGGAAGCGGGACCGCAGAAGCGAAAACTCGCCTAGACAGAAGGGTTTTTATTGAATATTTCATCCGCGAGCTTGGGATGTTCTCCACCATTGTTGGGCAACTTGAGAGCTTTTGACGAGAATTAAAGAGAGTTTTGACTGGGAATCGATTTGAGGTAAGTCCCTTGGCCTAAATACATGAGATTATGATAAATCTAACATGGAAATTGGTTGAAATTCATCAAAAGGGGATAAAGCTAGGGCTTGAAAATTGGTAATTTAAAAATGAAATTTGAAGGTCAAATGGACTCCGATTTTGGTAAATTTGATATGTATAGACTCGTGGCGAGACGAGGAATCCGGTGATGTGAATTTTATAATTTCTCGAGAAGTGGGCCCGGGGCTCGGATATTGCCAACTTTGTGATTTTCGATATTTTTTTCAAGTATTTTCGATTGGGTTATGTTTCCTTAGCCTATTGTGACGTATTCCTTGTGATTTTGATCAGATTCGACGCGTGAGAAGGTCGATTCGAGGGGAAAAGGCATAGCGAGCTAGACTTGTAGCCGGTTTGAGGTGAGTAATAGATGTAAATGATGACCTGAGGGTTTAAAACCCCGGAATATCGCATCGTAACGCTATATTGAGGTGAGACACACGCTCTATGACAAGTGCGGGGTCGTTTATGAGTGGGGATTGCGACTTGGTCCGCCCCGAATGGTGTTTATACTGTGTTTTCGACTAAGACTTGTTGATAATCATCCTAATTGAATTTTATTGATACATTTGGGCTTTGTGCCGATTATTTGAATCCTTCAGGAATTACTATCACTATTTTTCTTTACTTGGTCTATTCGTTGGAAAAAGGAAAGAAAAAACATGTGCAGGGTGTCCGAGTATGAAGTATGTTGAATTGAATTGACATAAATATGAAAAGTTGCAGGTCAATCTTTCCTAGTGTCCGGAACCTAATTAATGATTTTTTAAACATAAAATACATTTTTAATGTTAAAAAAAATTACTTTTCTACCTATTTTGCAGTTTTATATTGCGAATTGCCTTAACGGAATTTCTCCCGTTAAGGCAATTCCTAGTATATAACTGCGAAATACTTTATAATTCGCAGTTGTATACTGCGAAATCTGTGAAATGGGCCCAGGTATATT
>MU759238.1:21292-39985 GCA_026770625.1 Nicotiana glauca | reverse complement strand
ATATATATATATATATATATATATATATATATATATATATATATATATATATATATATATATATATATTTTTATACATCTAAGGCTACCATGAACAAGAGGTAGCTACATCCATAATGCAAGTACGTCTTCAATTTCTAGCTCTCGTCGAACACAGCAACATCAACATCCAAAATACAGATTCGTTTGGAAAAGATCTGTTACTTTGTGAGCTTCAGTAAATACTAATTTCAAAAGGTGAATGCTATTTTGAATGAATGAAACGGCTCAGATTCAAATTTCTATAGGCATGCTCTCTATGCGTTAACTGATTTGGACCTTTTAAACAAGAGTATTGCAGACATGGTATCTATATGAATTTTTTTGTTAAGCCTAATTATTTGCCTAATGACGTTATTATATGCAAAAATGCAAATCCCTATAGGCATGGTATCTATATGCTTAATTGTTAAGCCTAATTGTTTGCCTAATGGCGTTATTATATGCAGAAATGCAAATCATATAGGCATGGTATCTATATGCTTAGTTGCAGAAATCAAATGTTAAATCCTATAAACATGCTTTCTACGTGTGAAGTTGTACAAATCAAAAATAAAACCCTATAGGCATATTTTCTACCCATAGTGCATAAAAGTAAAGCCCCTCCCTTTTTACTAAATCCCCATGAGTTTATACAAATTATTACAGGCCAGAAGAATAAAACTGAAAAAGTACATCAAGAATGATCAGCTACATCCGAACAGCCTAATTCAGACTTAGTGTCTAATAATATGAGATTGAGCCACTTCCGAGATCCAGATTTCTAAAGCCTTCTCTTATCTAGGGTCTTTCAGAGATCCAAGGGGTTTCAGGAACCCTATGAGGTGCTTACACCCAAGATGCTAATCAGAATGAGTTGTAGTGTAGTGTGGAAGGGTCAGCCCTCAAGTGTCCAAGTTCAGAGGGAGCTCAGGGGTCCCAAGGCAAGACTCACAAGAGATGGGCAGAACTTAAGTTCTAAGAATAAGTGCAAGTACAATAGATAGAGGTAGGGAGTGCCAAGGCAGGCTGGTGGTCATACCTAACCATAAGGTAGGGTGGCACACCCCTGACCAAACCTGTTGGTCAAATATTGGAGATTAAGGACCTATTGAAGGTCAAACCATAGCCCGGGCAGTAATTAGAATACTACCAGGCCAAAGCTTTAAGTCAACACACAGAGTAAAGGGAATGGGTATGGGAAATTGAAAGAGCTTAGGGCCCAAAGAGTCATATCCATGGACAATAACTTTAGATACATTGCCATGTTTTTGAACCATATATCAAAACACATAAAGGGGATATAGAAATGGGATTCATTACAAGAAGCGAGCAGGATATAAGCACATTGCACAAATATTAAATACTTCAGTCATTAAAGTAAACATGGACATAAGAACTGGTAAGTAAACACATTGGAGTTGGGGCTAGAATTAAAACTAGGACATACAAGTTTTAGAAAGCAAATAGAGCAAAAATCTTGTAATAAGCCACAGTACAAATAGCAAGAGTATATTTATGTGTGTGAGTGTGAGTTCAGAAAAGACTCGAGTGTTGGTTGTGTGTGTGTTAAGAAAGGAGCAGGTATTTATAGTTTGAAATCAGGCAGGGAACAAGGTAAAAAAATAATCATGTATCAATTAGAATGAATCAGTAGCAGAAAATCCTTTTAATTGAGGAGTTCAAATTTGAACGGTAAAGGGCAGAAGTTATTTGAGGAAGGAGATCAAGCAAACATATTGTGCATAGCATACAAATAAGGGGTAAATACATAGAGGTTTTAATTAAGGAAAAAAAATTTGGAAATACACGGTTAAGTAAATAAGGCAAGAACAAAGTAATCAATTAGTACATAGTAAATCAGGAAATCGGGGATTCAAAATCACTAATGAACCAAATGAGGAATAGGGGAATCGAAAGGTTAAAGAGTATGATAGAATCAAGCATGCTTACACAAGAAAGTCTGAAATCAGTCCCAAAATTCTAGAGGGACAACCAGTGTATATAAAGAATGCACAACATTGGGCGTGTGAGGTTATATCATACCAAAGAGAAACAGTAATGCTAGAGAAACATGATAGTCGTATAGGATACTCTAGTAATAGGGAGAAGGGGGTATCAGAAGCATGCCAAAGAGGTCAAGTAAACAAGGTCTTATAGAGTTTAGCAAAAAGTCAGAACCACATGGAGAAAAAAAGTTGAAACAAAGATGAAACAACTTCTGGAACTCAGAGATTAGGGTTTTGAAACCAAGCAAGTTTAGAGATGAGAAGCACACATATCACGTAACAAGTGGACTCAAAACTCGAATGAAACCACAAATTCTAGGGTTTTTACCATTAATCGAGTCTAGAGACACAAACAAGCAAGTCAGTCAGAAATACTAAAGCAATAAGTTCAGAAAACTCAAAGGGACTGAGACCTTAAACATGTATTTCCCAGAAAACTTCATGAAAACATAATAAAAGAAAATTCATGCAAAATACAGTAGGGGAAATCATAAGAACAATGTAGAAGAAAACACATAAGAATCACAGTAGAGCATGTAAAATCAGAGAAACCCTAAGTCGTAGAAGATAAAAGGTTTGAAAGCAAAGTTTTGAAAGAAACATTGGGAAATCGCTTGAAAACCTTAAAATAAACATAGATCTAGAACAGATCTAAAGAAATCAGGAGAACCTCAAGAGGCTAGGGTTTCAGAAGAACCCTAGAAGCGAGAAAGCCTGGAATAGTCACGATCTAAGACAGAGAATATCACAATCAGGCTCAAAAGACCAAGAGCCACCAGAGCAAGGCAAGAGATGGACAGGATCTTCAAATAAGTTAAGGTCTGAGTGAAGACCCTCGAGGTCTGGCCTCGATCCTTCAAATAACGGGTGTGTAGGAGCCATATGAGGCAGGTACATGCCTTTAATGGCTTTGGAAGAAATGGATTCAGGCGGTTTTGGGTGGTAATCAGAGGGAGGCAGTTAGGGTTAGGTTTATCTTTTAGATAGAATCAGAGAGGAAAGGGGAATCGAGGGCCGCTGGTTTGGAGAAATGAGAGAATTAGGGTAGTTGTGTGGATTAAAAAAGGAAGGGACGAATAGGGGTCGTTGATCTCAGAGATCAACGGCCAGGATAAAAAGGGGTCTGGATCGGCTTATTTGGAATTGGGTCATGGGTTAGGTTTAAACATAATTGGGTTGGGAATTTGGGGCTGAGATTGGACCTAATTTTAAGGATAAAATTGAAATAGATGGGGCTACTATTTAAATAGTCAATTTTCCTTTGTTTAATTTTATAAAAATAGTGAAAATGACTTTGAGAGAAATCAAAAGCAATGAATCCCTTAATAATTCATAAGTATTAATTCAAAAAATACTAGAACTAATTTTATAATTATAAAATATTGTTAATCATAAAATAGGCTATGATTGCAATTATATGCAATTTAGCTTTAAAAATACCAAATAAATTCGTAAAAATATGTAAAAATTACCTTAATTATATTTTGGTGTAAATGTGAGAATAAAATAAGTTATTCACCAAAAATGATAATTTTGGAAATAATTACTGGATTTTTTTGTATTAAAATAGGCAATAAATTGGTTTAAAAATTATTAAAAATGCCAAAACTTTTGGGTGTGCTTATATATGCACATATATGCTATTTTGGAAGTATTTTGGTTATAAAAAATATTTAGAGAAAAATTGGGTATCAACAGGTATATGTGTTTATAACATCATCAAGCCGCTGAGGGCATCCCATCATATCATCTTGGCCACTGTTGGCAAATCATCAATATATACCAGCTGATTAGGTGGTGGGAAAATCATCTCGACCACTACTACCCGCTGAGACATTCGGTAGCTCTAGACCACGCTTGAGGATCCGCGGCCACCACGAGGCCCGCCGAGCATTCTTTTCTCGACCAAGTTTCTAACTCGAAGAAGGTTCTGCCAACAAGATTATTAGCAGGGCTGCACACCCCCAAGTAGGGGACCTGACGAGATTGCAATCCTCTCTTCTAAAAGGTTTCAATGCGAAATCATACAAGTGTATCAGATAATTGGAGAAGTCACACCCATGTGGGCAAAACTAACAACAACAGGACAATATGCATTTACAACCTATATTTTCGTCAAGCAATACAAATTATTTTTTAAGCGTTCCCCGATTCGGAGAAGACTATTACAGCGTATTCATAGCAAAAACCTCTCCACCAGATGTTTCTCGAGATACTCAAAGACTTAAAAGTCCAATACCCGGATGACCCTAGGGTCGAAACATCGGCCTCATCAAGCCCTTATGATGCAACTCTAAGCTTACGAGAAGCGGCGTTCAAGCTTAAACAACTCAATGACTCAGAGACTGCCTCCAATCTCCACTCACTAGAAAATCCAAAATTGTAAGACCCTTGTGGGCAGCCTCGGCACAACCAGATCTATTCTCCATACACTATAAGACCTCAACAGGCATGGAAAACTGTAAGACTTCAACCGGCATAAAAAATCCAACAGTTTAGGCTATACAACGCATCTGTAAGAATCCTTAAAGGGAATACCCTCGCTATAGATACCTAAAACTACCTCTTAGGATCAAAAATGGCCCCGGCCAAACGCACATTACTCCAGTCAAAATGATTGTTAGAACCCAAAAAATGCCACTCGGGCACGCCCGACTGTCGCTAAATCTCTCTGAATCTACTTTGGAAAGAACCAGTTAAAAATCATGATTCTCTCAACGAGCAAAAAAAAAAGTGTCCCGACCACGTCGGCTCCAAAATCGCAAAAGTATCAATCTACTTGATCTATGAGCTATGAACCTTTCGAGGTTCTCAAAGCCGACCATGACTTGAAATTGAGGTTCTTCTAGAACTGATGGCAGCTTAGGCAAAAACATTCAAAAAGACCTTAACGAGACGAAAAAAGCCTACAAAAAGCATCAAGACTGTGTATCAAAAGGTCTCTACAACCAAACAACGTAAGAGCCATTATCATCAGCTAAGCAAGCCTCTGGGCCTCATATCAAAAGGTCTCTACGACTATACAATGTAAGAGCCATCGTAGCCAGCTTTAAAATTAATAACTTAAGGATTAAAGCGAACTTGAATCGTAAACCGATTAGGAGACCGGATCCAAAATAGTTTACTAAGCAAAGCCTACGAGCCTCATACTAAAATGTCTCAAAGACCAAACAATAGAAAGTCCACCATTGCTGGCTGAAAACTCGATAAGATTTGAAGGTCGATTACAGCTCGAGTCGCAATGCAACTCGGGGACTGGACCCAAAAATTATAATACACCCAAGGGCGTGATATCACTGCCACTACGCCATTCAGAATCTATATAAATATTAAGGGTCAACTACAGCTTGAATCGCAACGCGACTCGGACACTGGACCTGAGAAATCACCACACGCTCAAGAACATAAAATGAAAACAATATTATAGAAACCAGAAGTAGATAACAAAATAAATAGAACAAAGAAGTTAATATTAGTGGCAATAGTTTGTGAAAGAATCTTAAACACAACTACACCAATAAAGTTGTCCGTATGGAGAGGACAATGCTCCAGAATAAAGTAGTTTTGATTCTGATAATGATACCTACACATTACAGGATCTATTACTTATATAATAGGCTGACCATAACTACTGCATAACCTATTAGGATAAAATAAGAACTTCTAATAACCATAGTAAAACTACTAAACACATAACTTCTAATAAACATCTAATAACCAAAAGCTCCATGAATTATCTTTCTCCAAAATTTCTTTGCTTCTTCTGAAAAATAAGTGGCTTATCAGTACACCCCTCTTGGAAATATAACTTTTCCTCAAGGTGAAGTTCGAGAAATAGTTCCCACATTAGTAGGAAACATGTCATTTTTGTTGTTATCTTTCACAATCTGTGCGGTGTTCTCTTCTTGCATCAACTCCATATGAGCAAAAGTCCCAGGTTTGTAGCGATGACCAGGGCTAAACTTTTCTCCACAACGATCGTAAAGGTCCTTGTGTCGCCGAATTTGTTGTTTAATAGTCAAAGATCGAGTGTTTGGAAGTGATGGTTGTTGAAAATGACGTGTAACTGGCTGGCGGGGTGACAGAAAATCGAAGGATTCTCGAGCCGCTAGAGATGATGTCCCAACCGATGGAGGTCGTTATATATAAGGCAAAATGGGTGCCTTACTGGACCGATTAGGTCCCTGTTTTCCTTCATATTCTAAAGCCAGGCTCATTGCCTTGTACACAAATCGAGGTTTGGGAATCCTAACGTCCACGCGAAGGTCTTATTTCAACCCACTGAGAAAAACTCCAAGCAAACAGTGTTCTGGCCAATTTTGCACACGCGCTGCTCGTTTTGAAAATTCTTGCCTATACTCAAACACCGTTCCAGTTTGTTGGATATCACAGAGATGTTCATCAGGATTTTGAAACTAAGTAGGCCGGTAATTTTCTTGCATTACTTTCACCAGTTCGTCCCAATAGTAAATGGTTTGCTCACTGTTGATCCAACCAAAAAGATCCATTGCATCTCCTTCCAAGTACATCGAAGCCACATCAACCTTGCATTCCTTAGAAGTTTGATAGTGCTAGAAATACTTCTCTACTTTTAAAATCAACCCTCTAGGACCTCCTACCTCATACTTCGGAAATTCCATCTTTATTTGTGAGCGCCAGAAAGTTTCTCGATGCCAAGTGTTGTTAACCTCACCTCTTCTAGTGTGGCTTTAGCTTCCCCTTTATTGTGATCTCCAATGTGTTGTGCTTTTAATGCAGCCACATTAGTGGCTAAAGCATCTATGGCTTCCAATTTCTCTGCTATAGTCGTCCATTGTTGGGAAATCAGGTCTAGATTAGGAATGGTGGGTTCACTGTGGGAAGCGTTGGTACGTGTGTTCACCATGGCAGATCTTACTACTCTGATACCAATGATAGAAACCAGAAGTAGATAACAAAATAAATAGAACAAAGAAGTTAATATTATTGGCAATAGTTTTTGCAAGAATCTTAAACACAACTACACCAATAAAGTTGTCCGTATGGAGAGGACAATGCTCCAGAATAAAGTAGTTTTAATTCTGATAATGATACCTACACATTACAGGATCTATTACTTATATAATAGGCTGACCATAACTACTGCATAACCTTTTAGGATAAGATAAGTAACTTCTAATAACCATAATAAAACTACTAAACAGATAACTTCTAATAAACTTGTAATAACTGAAAGCTCCATGAATTATTTTTCTCCTAAATTTTTTGCTTCTTCTGAAAAATAAGTGGCTTATCACAATCATCGCCAGCCCAAACAGGCTCAAGGGTATATTAAGCTCGAGTCGTATACCGAATTGGAGACTGAACTCGAGGAAAATTCTACCACAATACACCTAAAGGCACAACCCAAACGAAGTTCCCGTCAGTCAAGATAAATCTCCAAGCCACGTGCCCGTAAAATCGCTTCAGCCTATTAGCACAAAAGGCCATCGCCCTCCGCCCATACAAGCAGGAAAAAGTTTGAAGGCTAACTGAAGCTCAAAGCTCGAGCTGTAACGCGACTCGGGGACTAATTCCAAAACCAGTCTACACGATCGAGAGCAACGACAGAAAAAAGATACAAAAGGAATATAACTTTAAAATTCTTCTTATATTACATATGAAAAAACATTCTACACCTACATGCACGACCTGGGCGCATCTGGAACAAAGTTACAAAATAGTGGAACCTATATTTTACGCCAAAGGACTACAACTCGTCAAGTTCACCCTCCATAAAATCCACAATGATTGACCGACCGTCATCCTTATCCGCCCTTGCTTGAGCCAATTTCTTCGAGAGAATGAAGCCCCTTGCTCTAACCTCCTCGAGTACCTCTCTCTGAGATCGGCAATGAATATATTCCTCGATCCTCTTCTCACGATCAAGGGCTTGCCTCAACTCGGATTGAGCGTCAGTAGCATCCTTTATGCAAATATCTATTTCACAATCAGCCCTGGTTCGTCTTAATGCCGCATTCACCCGGGCATCGATTATCTCAGCCCTGACGTTCGAGAGATAAGACTCAAGTTTCTTGATCATATCCGCCTGAACTTTGGCATAATAACGGGTCAAGTTGAGCTAGACCTCGAAGAGAGGGATCCTAGCCGAGGTACTCATATCCTCTAGAGCTTGAGCCTGCACTTGAGATCGTAGCTCCTTACAAGTGGCCATAATGCGGTTCACATTGCCTTTAAGGTATTCCAAGTCCTCTTCCTTTTTCTGCAACTGATATGGCAAGAAGAAATTAGCCTTAAAAGCAGAAGAAAGCGAAGCACACACTACAGGAAATTACCTTCTCCATCAAATTGCTCTCATAGTTTGAGCTCTGATGCACCTCATATCGCCAATACTGCAACTCACCTTCCTTCTCCTTGAAAAGGAGCCTAAGGGATTCTCCCTCATCTAGAATCCTTAGAAACATGGCCTTTTGATGAAATAGCTCGGACTTAAGCCTATCGTAGTCCTATGTAGGAAAGATCCAATGAGAGGAGGAAGATCCGGGATACAAGAAAACTATGCACAAACTCACCACAAAGTGAAGACGACAGATTTCCTCCAGATCAGAACATTTCTTGTCGCTCTTGACCTTGCGACCCCAGAAGAACCGGCCCTGGGCACAACGAGCTCACTCAAAAGAGCTGTTTGCTCGGAAACAGGCGCTCCGGGAATAGCAGACTCGGGCGATGCCCCGTTCTCAGAAATGTGAGCCCGGCTAGCACTACTAAAGTCTACTTCGCATTGTAGGCTCTGGTAGCTCTTATTACTTCCATTTCTTGCCCCAGAGGCTGACGACTCCATCTCCTCTCCAGAAAAATGCTGCGTCGCCCCAAAGAACCTCCTAATATCTACAAACAACGAATCCAATACAAATGAGATGAAAAATGTTCCCTCGGGTATACGCCAACAGGAGAAAAAGTAACATACGCCCGGAAGCCCCGATCACCAAAGCTCCACGAGGGCCTAAAGAAGCACACAAACATAGGCAAACTCCTCGAATGAAAGCCAACCTTATACTCTCTGAAAGAGTTATCTACATCAAAATCTTCAAGGCCCACCGGGGCACCCAAAGATGATCTTTAACCTGGGTAGCATTCCTGAAGGCCTCAAAATTTGACGCACGCTCTCTAAAAAAATTAGCAGGCCTCGATAGCTCGACCTTATCTGTAAGAAGGCTATGTTGAACTCCGAAGGAACTCTTCCATATAGCCTTGAGATAGAGATCTTTCATCGTAGTGATCAAAGGCAAAAGAAGATGATGGTAAGGAATAAACAAAGCATGCCACCGGAAATACTGAGATGGGGGAAGCAATGCCACAAAACTTCCTTATTTGTAGGGAATAAATGACACGGTCATTGATGCTTTGGAAGATTAACCGATGGGTGCAATTACTACTTCCTTGAAAAAATGAATCGATGGCAGTATTTTTGCCTTGAGAAACAGAAATGATAAGGCATCGAGCAGGGATCTATGAGATACGCCATCTATTACAAAAGTGTACACGGTAAAATCATAAGACTTAATTTTTACTATCAAGACAATTTTGGAAGCCTTCCCTGAGATCCCGAGAGTGGAAGATCATGATCGAGTTCTTGGCCTTAGGGCTCATCGAAGTCCAAATCGATGGAAGCATGGCCTGGTGTCAGGGTGAGAAAAGAGGTTTTCGAAGCACATGGCTACACCTGATAGGGCTATTCTATCTATAACCTACTGAGATGGTGTGCGATAGGCCATCCCATATTTTTACTCTTGTAAATGATATATGGGTACTTTACTGAGTCCCCTCTCCTATAAAAAAGGGACTCGCCCCACCTTGTAAGGGGTTGATATTGATCCAATTCTCCAATAAGCAATAATATCTCTCTTTCTTTCTTCTAAGTTATCAGTATTCTTCGACCCCGAGGTCGCTCTAGAATTTATTGTTCTTTATCATTTAGTTCAAGATTGATGGTATAAAGACTTGTTATCTATATCCTTATCTATTAACCCCGTGCCGACTACCCTCGATAAGATCGAGATAGGCTCGAGGCCTGGCCCGAAGTACCCACTAGCTTGCTTCAGATCAACGTCGCTCTCGGGCCGGACCACTAATATATCCCCAATGGCAATATCCACAACGACCAAATCGCTCCCTCTATGTGGACTACCCAAGCTCGGGATAATACATCGAGCGACGCAGGGCACAGACGCTTTGCACAAACAACGACGAATAGACCACCGGGGATGCAATTCCGGCCATACTCCTCCAAAGGTGTCAAATCCCATGAAAACCTCATAGTCAAAGTATCTAGCTGCGAGAGACGGGAGGAGATCCCTCACTTTATACCCATGATCGGCATCGCCCTCAAATGAGGTCAAAGGTTTAAGTACAATCATGTCCTCGGCCAAGCCTGACCGAGCAAGGAATACGACTGTCGCAAGGCTTACTCCCCGGAACAGAGTTTTTCTTTTATTACTTCCTTTCCTTTATTGTTGCTAATATGTACACAAGCATCCAGGCGAGGCATTTAGTAGCTCTTTATCCCGCTCAAAGATCCGCGACCACAACGGGGCCGTCGGGTATTATTTCCTCAATCGAGTTTCTATCAGGAAGTAGGTTCCACCAATAAGATTATTAGCGGAACTGCATGCCCTCGGGGAAGGTACCCGACAAGTCCATGATATCTCTTAAAATTTTCTAATACGGAACCATACAAGTATATCGGATAATAAAGGGAGTCACACCCCTATGAACCGGACTCCCAACAACATGACAAAATGTATTTACAACATATATTTTCCCCAAGAAATAAAGAATATATTCTAAACATTCGATGCCTCGAAGAAGGATATTTTGGCATATCCTCAGCGAAAAACCTCTCCATGAAATACATCCCGAAATGCTCAGAGATATAAAAAATTCAGCACCCTCGCGACCCCAGGGTCGGGGTTCTGGGATGACAAAGCACTCGCGATATGGCTACAAGTCTACAAAAGGCAGTATTCAGGCCTAAAATGATCTGATATATTTGGAGACTCAACACGAGCGATTCGACTACTTGTGTGACCCTAGGGTAGGAACTCCGGGGTCACCAAGCCCTCGGAAAATAGCTCGGAGCTCACGAGAAGTTGTCTTCAAGTAAACTCGATGACTTGGAGAGTGTCGTTAATTGCCACGCACTAGATAATTTGAAATTTTAAGACCCTAGCGGGCAGCCTCGGCAAAACTATATCTATTCTACATAAATTGTAAGTCCTCAACAGGCATGAAACATCCTGCAGTTTAAGTTATACGTCTCATTTGTATGAATCCCTAAAGGGAATACCCTCGGTGTAGATGCCTAGAAGTTCTTTTCGGGATCAAAAATGGCCCCGGCCAAATGCACACGACTCCGGTCGAACTGCTGCTATAGCCCAAAAAAACGTAACTCGAGGACGCCCGATTGTTGCTAAAAAATTCTCTGAATTTACTTAGGAAAGAACCGGTTAAACACAGGCTTCCCTCAACAAGAAAAAAACAATTCCCAACCACGTCAGCTCCAAAATTACAAAAACATCGATCTACTCAACCCATGGTCTATGAACCTTCCGAGGTGCTCAAAACATCGATGACTACGTCTTGAAATCGAGGATCTTTTAGAACCAACGGGTCAGGAAAAATAATCAATATGACCTTAAGGAGGGGAAACAAAGCCTATAAAAAGCCTCTGGGCCTCACATCAGATAGCGTAAGTGCTATTGTCGCCGGCTAAGCAAAGCCTTCGTTTCCGCCCGGGCATCAATTATCTCGGACCTAACCTTTGAGAGGTCCGACTCTAGTCGCTTGATCATATCCTCCTAAACCTTGGCATTACTACGGGATAAGTTGAGCTGGGCCACGAAGGTAGGGATCTTGGATGAGGCACTCATCTCCTCCAAGGCTTGAGCCCGCACTTGGCCCCTCAGTTCTTCGCAGGTTGCCCTGACATGATTCATCTCACCTTTAAGGTACTCCAAGGCCTTTGCCTTTTTCTGAAGTTGATATGGTGGAAGGAAATTAGCCTTGAAATAAAAAAGAAATGGAGAACGCACTACAGAGAATTACCTGCTCCATCAAATAGCTCTCAGAGTTTGAGCTCTGATACGTCTCATATTGCCAATGTTGCAGCTCAACCTCTTTCTTCTTCCAAAGACGCCTAAGGAATTATTACTCATCTCGAACCCTCTAGAACCTGGCCTTTTGACGAAATAAATCGGACTTAAGCCTATCACAAGCCTGCACGAAAAAGATTTAATAAGAGGAGGAAGATGCGGGGTATGAGAGAATTATGCACGAATATACCACGAAGTGAAGATGGCAGGTTTTATCCAAATCAGAACACACTCCTGACAGTACCGCTCTTACAACCCCGGAAGAACCGGCCTCAGGCATGTCACACTCATTAGAGGGAGCTGCTTGAAGAGAAACAAATGCCTTGAGGATAGCAGACTCGGGTGACGCCCCTTCTAAAAAAACAAGAGCCTGACCAGTGCCACTAAAAGCTCCTTCACATGATGGGTCCCGAACCCTCTTGCTGCTACTATCTCTCAGCTCGGAGGCTGACGACTCAATATCTCATACGGGTAAGGGCTGCCTCGCCATGAGGAACCGCCGATGTCTACAAAAATAATGAAACCAGTGTAAATAAGATGGGAAAATGCCGCTTTGAGTACATATCGGGGGAAGAAAAGCAGCATACGCACGTACCTTGATGGTCCACTCCCCACCCGATGCGAGACATAGCTCACCACCTACATTCGTTGCAAGACAAATGGGTCACTAGACTCTAAACCCAGCTGGAAAAGTCATGAACATGTCCCAGCATCCACGAAATTGCCGCAACAAAGGGAATAACGCTCATTACTTGGCCGTTATCGCCATGAACTAAATCTGAATGAACGGCAAAGCTCCACACTTACGTGCATAATTCCACCCTTCGAGGAACGACATAAACTCTACAGGAATGATATCAGATATCCTAACTCGAACAAACCAACTGACCCGCTCTCAATCTCTACCTTCATCATCGTCAACAATAAAGGGCGTGGGCGAGCAGTCCCTCAAGGTTAACGGTTCTCGATGATGAAAGGCCGATCCAGCTTGATTAGATGATCGAGCATCAATTCAAGTCTTACTTTTTCTACAAAAAATCTCATTATCAACACCGTTCGCTAAAACGACGGATGAATCTGCACCAGGGTAATCCGATACTTTAAGCAAAAGTCGAGCACAACCTTATCAAGAGAGCCAAATGCAAAGGGTATAGGTACATGCTAAAGAACCTATCAACAGAGTCCATGATGCCTACACATGGAGAAAGCACCAACAGTCTTATCCCCTCGCTCCACCCATAATATCGCCTCGCCATCTCCAAGTATTCCTCTCTCATTAAGGATGTCGTCTCCAAAGTGAAATCCTTCAACTCTCCAACATCGAGAATGGCATTCCTTACCCTATGACTTAACGGTTCCCAAATGGTTGCCATAACTGAAGCAGAACAAACCAAATAAAGCGAAGAAGCACAGATGCTTTTTGCACTTTCAAAGATAGGGAGCCCTATGCCGAAATGGAAGAACAGCTGCCCAAAAATAGTAAAGTCTCATAAAAAGGCCGAAGCCACCCCTCTTATAGACAAAAGGCAGCAGCGAAGCCACCTACTAGATGTAAGCTCCAAGAATCTAATGGCCTAGATATGGATCGACGGATCAATACCCGACCCAGGAAACATCCTCTAACAGACAACCAAGCTCAAGGGTCCACGTGAATTATCTCCATGCCCTAGGTAGCATTTTATATTTGAAACCTTCATCCACTGAGAAGCAGGGTCACGATGAGCTCCATAGCACCGATGCGAGACGCGAGGCCTACTCCCGGGATCATGATTCCCTCTTCGGAGGAGAAAATCTGGAAGCTCCAATCACCAAACTCCTAAAACAGAGGCCAACTCCCCGCACATAGGCAAACTCCTCGAACAGAGGACAACCTTACGCTCTTTCAAAGAGTTATCCACATCAAAATCAACAGGGCCTGCTGAGACGCCCAAGGATGACCTTTATTCGGGGTACCACTACAGAAGTCCCTAAAATTTTATACAAGATCCCAAAACATTCCTGCAGGCCCCCACAACTCAAGCTTATCTGACCGGTCCTTCCTGAGTCCAAAGTATGTCAAAAAAGAAAGCAAGGGAGAGTCGTGCCCATCAGATGGAGACCAGAACGAGCTATCATAGCAAGCTACAATATCCCATAAGCGATAAAAGCCATTTAAAAAAATCACGAAGATCATAAAAGGAAACAAGCACCAAAGAGAAAACCAAAGTCTATCTCTTATGGCCCGAAAGGACCGTCCATACCCAGATCAATTAGGGCTTCGGGGTAACCATAGATGACCTACATCCAAGGCAGTACCCTCGGAGGCCCCGAAACTCAATGCGCAGTCTCCGAGTAACCCTGGAAACTCTAGCAAGCACCAATCCATCACAGCGACCTATAGTTGTCCCGAAGGATGACAATGGGACTGAAATGAGCCCATGTCAATCGTTGAGAAATCAAAGAAAACACTCACATCCAAAAATAATATCAACGATCATAAACATAAAGGAATACATTTGAAGAGCTTCGAGGACCATAAATGATACGACATTGAGCATAGATCTATGAGACACACCATCTATCATGGAAGATTGCACCGCGAGTTGAATCACCACTATAGAATCACCAAAAGGAGCTTGGGGAGTTGAGTATCAGAATTATTTCCCATCACTTCATCATGAGAAACGCGGAGTCTATCTATACGAGGTAAAATCAAAAGACAGAATTTTTACAATCATGACAATTTTGGAATCCTTCACTGAGATCCTGAGATGGAAAGCCACGATCGAGTTCTCAGCCTCAGGGCTCATCGAGGTTTGAATTGAAAGAAGCATGGCCCGAGGTCAGGGTGACAAAAGTGGTATTCGAAGCACATGGCGACACCAAACAAGGCTGGTATATCTGTAGCCTACTGAGATTACGTGCGATAGGTCGTCCCATCTTTTTACCCTTGTAAATGATATATACGCTTTTTACTGAGTCCCCTCTCCTATAAAAAGGGGACTCACCACACCTTTTAAGGGGATGATGTTGCTCCAATTCTCCAATAAGCAATAATATCTCTCTCTCTCTCTCTTTCTTCTAAGTTATCAGTGTTCTTTGACCCCGAGGTCTCTCTAGAATTTTATTATTCTTCTAAGTTATCAATGTTCTTCATCATTCAGTTCAAGATTAACAATATAAAGCCTTGTTTATCCATATCCTTGCATGTTATCCCCTTGCCAACTACCCTCGATAAGGTCGAGATAGGCTCGAGGCCTAGCCCCGAGGTACCCACTGGCTTTCTCTAAGCCCGGGAACGTCCCATTACTAGTTCGATTATCGCTTTGTCTAACTCAATCTTTACTTTTTTACTCTATGTTTTAGCACTAATAAACCTTACAAACTAGCTCGAAAATAGATCATATATTTACCATTTTTACGATAAACAAAAATATTGTGCCGCGATTTGAATCGCCGGCATAATATTGCCAAAAAGAGCTTGAGGAGTCAAGTGTCGGAATCGTTTCCCATCACTTCGTCTTGGGAAATGCGGAGACTATCAAAGACTTGATTTTTTGCTATCAAGACATTTCAGAAGACTTCCCCGATACCCCGAGGGTGGAAGGCCGCGATCGAGTTCTCATCTTCAAGGCTCATCGAAGTCCAACTAGGAAGAAATAAGGTCTGAGGTCGGGATAAAAGGGGAAGCCCCCTAGGCACATGGCTATGCCTGATAGGCACAACCTATCAAGAGCTTACTGTGAGGCCCTACATCAAGTCATCCCATATTTGTACTCTTGCAAATAATATACATGTACTATACCGAGTCCCCTCGCCTATATAAGGGGTTCTCACCCTACCATATAAATGACTGATATTGCTCCACTTCACAAATGCAATAATATCTCCCTCTCTCTCTCTTTCTTTCTTCTAACATTGTCTATCTTCATCGACCTCAAGGTCACCTTAGCACTTTATCACTTATCACTTGTTCTTCATTATTTTGTTTAATATTGGTGATATAGAACCTTGCTTAGCTATATTTTTATATGTTATCCCCTTCCTGACTACCCTCGATAGCCCGAGAAAGGCTTGCACCTCAGTCCCGAGGTACCCACCTACCGATCTTATGCTTGGGCAACAACCCCTTAGTGGTTTGATTATTGCTTTGCTTTACTCGATTTTTATCATTTTACCTCATGCTTTAGAACTAAGTGCTCTAACAAACTAGCCCTGGAATAGATCATTTATTTTAGAATCACATTTAATAATCTAATTTTTGTTACCATTTTCATGGTAAACAACGTCCGTTTGCATCATCAATGACCCTTACTCACCTTGTGGTAATCCTTATACACCAAGGGTAAAACAAATTCTCACTCGCAATGGTGGCACTTAGTGTAAGTGGCACATATAGTCCCTTAAGCTTAACTTTTCTCACATTGCTTGCTTTAGGAAAGCGTTTTCCTGAATGACCATCCTCCAAATCCGTCATGGATCTTCTTCTGTTGTCCATTTTATTATTTCTGTAATGCAATATGAAATTCTCATGATGCTGACTATTATCAAATCAGTGAGTTCCTAATTCGTGTTTCGTTTATCTTGTTCATTAGTCCATATTGATTTCAATTACTCTTTGGTCTTACTTTCCCTTCTGTCAATCATGTTAGAGCCGTGAAATTATTTCTAGAAATAAGGACGTGACTCTATGGCCTATATTCTTTTATTTTCTTAAGGCCCATCACCATTCGAATCTTTTCTCATTTGACTATAGATTCTATAATACTATCATCTTTTTGACCTACCATTGTCATCCAGGTATCACATATTTCTTCTAATGCTTCATTAGCTCTCTTCTTATTTTCTACTAATATTTTCATCTATCACTTTACTTTGAAAGTTTCAACAACATATTCTTTCGCTTTTAGCTCTCCTTAATTCATTCATCGGCTCTTCAGGTTGATCAAACCCCTTGCTCTACTAGGGACGAGAGTCATACTAAGATAGTATTTATCCCTTCTAGGGTTTCACTGCCTATCTCCAAAATTTGTTTTGATCATGCTAGTATTATAATCTAATCGTAATATTCCACAGTGCACCACCTGGATGTCTCACAAAGAGATCTATTAAGACCTTTGTAATATCCTTCGAAAATGTCAACTAACGTAAAGCATCCATTCCTCATTTTTGGCTTACTCTAACCCCAACATGATCCTACTGTCATGTCCTTCTCTTAAACTATATCCGTTAGCTTCTGTAGGGCATGACTGAGATCGTTGTGACCAATTTAACATATCTCTGTTACTGTTGAATATTACAAAAAAAAAAGCTTATGTTCCTCTACCTAAGTTATAAACACTGTTAACCTTCATTAACTGGACGCCTTGTACCATTCTTTATCTTGCTTTCATTGTTTGTTGAAATATGTATTTATCTTCATAATCTCTCGCTGTCTTTTACCATAAAGGTGGATAGACATTCTTTCCTTAAGACTTCTTATTAGGAAGCTTACATCTTTCAGTATACTCATGATCTACTAAAGACCTCACATTTACTTATATAGACATCATACAAAAATCCAATTCCTCTGACTCAGCTCTTCCACAACTATCTCTCTTTCTAACCTTCTTTTCGGATGTAGGTATTGCCTTATTACAAATAAAATAGAATTTTGGAATTTGAATTCTTATAAGTGAGCTCAATCACACGATCTAGAGTAAGAAAAAAGAGTGACAATCCTTAATACCTTTGAGCCTCCTACTTATAAGTGTGGTGCACGACACACCTATAAACAAGACTCTACTAGACACGACTTGTAAACTTCCTAGGACAGAACTGCTTTGATAAATTTTTTGTCATGACCCAAACCGATGGGCCGCAACGGGCACCCTGTACCTTACTCAACCTAGTACCAATATAACGTATCTTTCATATCATTCTCTCATAGGTAAATGAATCAGAGTAAAGCATGAGGTGATACAAACTTATACATATGCAATTCAGGCCTATAAAACCAAAATAGCTATTGGTGTACTGAACATAGGTTAACAAGGCCATACAATCTTTTAGGTACATGACTTTTGTCTTTAACCCTCTGAGAATACATAATTTTTATACAGCTCGGGACAGAGTCCCGCCATACCAAACAATACACGTCTAAATCATACTAACTAATCCAACAACTCCGAAGCAAATCGAGCACGCCAACATATTCTACTGAGCTGCTAGCCTACTTGGAGGACTCTTAACCTGTCTATCGGAACCTGCGGGCATGAAGCACAGCGTCTCCAGGGAAAAGGGACGTCGGTACGAATAATATACCGAGTATGTAAGGCACATAAATAAGCACATAACAGACATGGAAGAAATATAGAGTAAATTACTCAGCTTGTAACTCTGGATAACTCTGTGGATCATGAAATACTAATAGTATCATGCATATGTGTATGAATGTCATATATGTGTATAAATTTCATGTCGCGCATAGGTACATGTGTTCATAACATCATCAGGCCGCTAAGGGCATTCCATCATATCATCTCGGCCATTGTGAGCCTCATCAACGTATACCAACTG